>JAPKLX010000150.1:326235-351484 GCA_026898415.1 Leonotis leonurus | reverse complement strand
GGGGGGGGGGGGAATACACCAAATACTAACTTTTCAGTTTACTTGCCAATTAATCAGAGAGTTCAAGCTATTTTGTATAGGAAATTGCTCGACAGTGACTAGACAGATCGATGTGCAGATCGATAGCAGTTTTAGTCCAAACAGATTACTCTCTTAGTGAGAACACTTAGCTAATAATAAGAGTGATCTTATTACTTTCTGAGTGTTGAGTGAGTGCGGAATAATGGTGGATTAATGGTTGCTCTTGTTTTGGAAAATCTTAAGAAGTTAATCAGATCGATTAAGCAAATTGATTAAGAATGCAGATTATATGATGGTGCAGATAGTTAGAATAATAAACAACTGAAATGAAATATGCACGAATGTAAAGCACACAGTTGTTTAACGTGGTTCGGGAAATCCCTACGTGCACGATCTGGTCAAATCTAGACCAGATTATCCACTACTAGGATACTCTTCTTCTTTATACTCGTGGAGAACGAGTCACAAGTATCAATCACAGCTAGAGAGATACTTATGCATGAAATAAGGGTCGTGTCCCTTTACAACAGATTACCTCTACGTTACCACTAGAAACCTACTAGCTAGCAAGGTGATCTGCTTCTTCTCGACAAGACAGACTTCAATCGAGATGGGTTGGTGTGATGTAGAATCACAGTTCTTGAAGCTCTAGTCTGGAACTATGAAAGCTTGTAAGTTTAATTCAATGTAGCGTGTGTATCATATATCTCCAGATTTTGAACTTCAAGTTTATATAGGCATTGAATTGAAAATTCTAGCCGTTTTGTTGATTGGCGTGTGATTGATGGAATATTGCCAATCAATGATTGTCAATCATATCACTTCTTGCCTTGTAAAACCGTTGACTCAACCTTCATGATATGGAAAGTAGATTGCTAACGATCTCTTTCCTTCTATGTGTTAACCATAGATCTTCTTTCCTATCCCAGTTGGATGGACTTTAAATCTTGACATGGCAAGAGCATATGATGTGTAGGGTGATGTCAGCTGGTGGATTGATGACTTAATCATTCTGGTTCCTTGCTGTAGGCATCGATCTGGTCATCGATCTGGTCGCTGTCAGTTACAGCAGATCGATTTCTTTTGGCGTGAAATCTTGACCTTCATCCTATACTAAGTTGAGATGACTTCTATAGGAGCATTTCCTTTTTCATATCAAGTCATCTCCTAATCTGTTCCATAACAGAGTACACTTTATATTTAGTGATCTGTTTTACACATAGAACAGTTTAAGACTCTAAGATAACTAAGTGTGTTTTGAAAGACCATCATCAAAACTAAATTACATGGGGTTCCTAACACATCTGTTGCCACATCAACCACAGAAGCTGAATATATGGCGGTAGGGAGCTGTTGTGCTCAAATACTCTGGTTAAAACAACAGCTCAAAGAGTTTGAGATTGATGTCAAGGAGATACTCATTTTCTGTGATAGTTCCAGTGCTATAGCCATCACATAGAATCCTGTTTTGCATACCAGATGCAAACACGTAGATGTGAGACATCACTTTATAAGAGATCATGTTGAAAGAAAATATGTACAGATCGAGAAAATACACACTGAAGTACAGAGAGCCGACATTCTTACTAAAGCATTACCAGAAAAAAGATTTAAGATGCTTTGTGGGAAATTATGATTGTTAAATCTGGAAGAGAGGATCAGATAGTCTTAGAAAAGATCAAGTAAAATATTTCAACAGGAAATTAGAACCAGATTGACATAGTCCAGATTGATAAAGAAAAGATCAATTAAATTCCAACCAGGAATTATTAAAAGGTCATCACACAAGATTGATGTCCAAATTTGAAAGTGGCATAAACAGATCGATAGTATTGACAACAGTTCGTTAATGAGGAGATCGATCTGGACCAGATGACTAGCAGCCACGTGGATATTAATTTGTCTTTTTATTAATATTCCCATTACTTGGTCAAGGGGGAAAGTCAACAAGATACGACGATTATATCAATTTAATCATAGCATATATCTAAATCCTGATATAATATACCAAATCTTTTATTTTTGTGATGATTAGTATTATGTTTGGGAACTGTGATCGTGGAGATATTTACCAAATCAAGAAAAAGGAAGCAATTTGACGGTTTAAACAAACACGCGCCACATTGCAACCCCAGGATCAAAAGCGCGTGAATCAGACGCACAGTAAAGGCAGTAATAGACTACAGGTCTATACCTTAGAAAGGCGGGAAAAGCTGAAAAAGGGAAGGATATTAATTATTTTATTATTTTTGTTTATCACTTCTATATATATTTGGTTAGGCGATTCACCTTTCACCTACACTTCTCTTCTTCTGCAAACACTTAGCAAGTTTCTCCCTTTCGCCTTTTCTATAATCTCTCAAACCTTTCAACGATCTATCTTTTACAAATGGCTCCCAAATCAACCTTGTTTCTCTACAAAGTCAAGTTTCTGAACAAATACATTTCTCAAGACCTATACGCGGTTCTTGACACCCACAGATTTCACAAACTGGACAAGGCCTTCGACTTTGTTAAAAGCTGCAAAGGTTTCCATTTTTTTTAAAAGTCTTGTTTTAAACTGTTTTGTATCTTGAATGCTCTGAAATCACTCAAACCAGTATTGAAAAACAAGTTTTATCCATTTGCATGCATATGTGAACATATATTGTAGCATGAAACTTAATATCTGATATTGCATAAAACTGTCAAGCACTCATACTTCATTGATGAAAGAATGGTGTTCATCTATATTATTTCAATTTTGTTGTAGGATTTCACGCTATTATCACCTCGCACCCAGTCCAGTTTCTGCCAAAGGAAGTGGCAACTTTCTATCTCTCATGGCAAGGAGAGAAAGGTGGAAATGAAGCCACCATTTGAGTAAGCAAGGGAAATACTATCAGCAACACAACATACAATGTACTGAACATTATTGATGAATTTTACAAACTGCGAGATGAAGGTCTCACTCTTGGAGACATTACTGAAGAACAACCACAAGAGGCGATCGAGACTGTGATGGTAGTGCCCATCCATTATACGAACAAGATGTTCAATAGGGCACTGCTTGCACCTGAATTCAAGATCGTATTTGAATTCGTCCAGAGAATTTTCATGAATCACAATGGTTCCTACGACCAAGTCACCCCAGAGAAATTCAAAATCCTTGCTGCTGTCGTGCTGAATTTGCCAGTTGTTGGTCCCGAAAGAGCAAGGTTTGGTGTATGGGGGGGGGGGAATACACCAAACACAAACTTTTCAGTTTTACTTGGTTATTTATTAGAGAGTTCAAGCTATTCTTTAAATGAGAAATTGCTCGGCAGATGACTAACCAGATTGATCAACAGATCGATATAAGATTAGTCCAAATAGATTGCTCTCTTAGTGTAAACACTTAGACAATAATAAGAGTGATCTTATTACTTTCTAAGTATTGTGTGTGCGGAAATATGGTGGATTTAATGAGTGCTCTTATTAAGAAAACCTTAAGAGTTAATCAGATCGTTAAGCAGATTGATTGAGATACAGATTATATGATAGTGCAGAAGGTTAGAAAAATAAACACCTAAAAGTAAATATGCAGAAATGTAAAGAACACAGTTGTTTAACGTGGTTCGGAAAATCCCTACGTCCACGATCTGGTCAAATCTAGACCAGATTATCCACTACTAGGATACTCTGCTTGTTTATACTCGTGGAGAATGAGTCACAAGTATCAATCTAAGCTAGAGAGATACTTATGCACGAAATAAGGGTCGTGTCCCTTTACAACAGATTACCTCTACGTTACCACTAGAAATCTACTAGCTAGCAGGGTGATCTTCTTTCTCTCAATAAGACAGACTTGAATCGAGGTTGGTTGGTGTGATGTAGAATCACAGTTTGTTTGAAGCTCTTAGTCTGGTTCAGAGAGTGCTTGAGAGTATGTCGTCAATATAGCTCGCGTGTATATAATATTTCTCCAGACCATGAACTCCAAGTATATATAGGATTTGAATTTAGAAATTCTAGCCGTTGTTGATTGGCGTGGGATTGATGGTATATTGCCAATCAATGATATCCATCATATCTGTTCTTGCCTTGTAGAAACGTTGACTCAATCTTCTAAGTATGGAAAGCAGATCACTAACGGTTGCTTTCCTTCCTTATGTCAATCGTAGATTCTCTACCCAAACCCTATTGGATGGGCTTCATCTTTGACGTGGCAAGATGGTATGATGTGTAGGATGATGTCATCTGGTGGTTTGATGACTCTATCGATCTGGCGCTTCGCTGTGATCATCGATCTGGTCAGTGATCTGGTCGCTGTCTGTTACAGCAGATCGATTTCTTCTTGGCGTGAAATCTTGGCCTTCATCCTATACTATTATAGAAATGACTTCTGTATGAATAATTCCTTTATATGTTAAGTCATCTCCTAATCTGTTCTCTAACAGAATTCACTTTATATGTAGTGATCTGTTTATATGTAGAACACTTAAATACAAAGAAAAACTAAGTGTGTTTCGAGAGATCATCATCAAAACTAAGAATACTTAAGGGTTCCCAATAATTTCTCCCTTTTTGATGATGTCTAAACCACTCTTTACAATTATATCCTATTAACTTATGATAGTGATCTGGTTTTGATACCCAGATTGATTAAGTTTCGTTATTAGGTTTATAACGATTAAAGCAGTTTATATATGTTCTGGACAATAAGAAGTTGTCATCAGAAACTTAATGAACTTCCATAGATAAGGGCAAATTCAGATTACAGTTCATCATAACAAAAATAGGAATTACAGATCGTAAAGATATGAGAAATGATTATCTATCTGCTTTTCCTTCTTTCTTCCTGATGTTTCTTCATTTTAGCTCTTGTTTCATCTGAGATTAGCTGCACACTCTCATACACTCCTTCTCTCACCCTTATGTAGTCTGGGTCCTCAGCATCAATTTTGTAGCCTCTGTTTTCTGCGAGCTGGTTTATGAAAGTGAGCAGATAGGTCTTATCTGGTAGCTTGGTGCCAGGAATCTCTGGACATTCTCTAAATTCTTTTTCTGGTGCAGTGATGGTGACATGAGCTCTGGCTGCTGCTTCTCTTATAGCTTCCACCAAATCCTTGGCATCATTCATGTTTAAATATAAATTGAATGCCTCATTGGGTGTGCCCTCGCAGTATGCAGGTTCTTTGATGAAGTATCGGCACATTATGAAGCCATATTTCAAACCCTCCCAACAATTCTTCAAGTGATCTGGGACCCAGTTGGTCTCTCCTTCTTTAGTCTTGTTTGTCTTTATGGGAGCAGATGAGAACCAGCCAGATCCAAATCTTTTCTTTTTCTTTATTGGTTGAGAGTGGCTCGATCTGCTTGATGATGATGTCTTTTGAATTTGAGCAGATGGTGGAGTTGGTCGATCTAGTGTAATCTGTTGCTCCTGTTGAGCCTCTGTCCTTTCATCCGTGGCAACAGATTGCAACTTCCCCTTCGCAATCATCCCCTTCTCTTTCTCAACCACTGTCTTCTTTTCTTTCCTGGATCCTTCCCCCTTTTCGACATCATCAACATATAGATTGATGAGTGCCCTAAGGGAGGTGATCTCCTCCTTCATCTCCTTGATTTCCTTGTCTGAGTCGACCTTTTGTGTAAGCAGTGAAGTGATGTTGAGGTTAGAATCGTCAATCTGCTTTTGTAGGGATGACTTGGCTTTAAGCAGATCAGCTTTGTAGCCCTCTTGGTCTTCTTTGATAATCCCAATTTCATCAAAAAATAACTCAATCATGATCTTGGTTGGATAGCGCAGGTCGCTCAACTTCCTCTCTACTAAATTCTTCCCATCGTTCTCAAACTTTCTGAACATTCCTCTGGTTTCGGCATTGGCTTCTTTGATCACATCACTAGCAATGCCATCAGTCTATTCCTTCACAATTGCATGGACCATGTCCTTCTCGTTCTGTGCAAATTTAGTGATAATTTTGTACATTTCATTGACCTTGAGCTGCGTTGTTCCTAGAGTATGATCGATCTGTGCTGTTGGTCCCGAAAGAGCAAGGTTTGGTGTATGGGGGGGGAATACACCAAATGCAAACTTTTTCAGTTTACTTGACTATTTCAAACAGAGAGATGTGAGCTTTCTTAAATACAGATTGCTCAAGTTGATAGAACAAAGTGATTATCTAATCGTTTAGGTTCTATCCAGATAAGATCTCTCAAGTGAGATATACAAAGCTGAAAGTAAGCGTGAACTTAATTTCCAACAATGTACTGTGTGCGGAATAATGGTGGACTTAGTCGGTGCTCTTGTTAAGAAAATCTTTTGAAAACTTAATCGAGTATTTAGAGGTTGATTAAGAATGCAGATTTGAATGAGTATGATAGATGCAGAATAAAAACAACTGAATATAAAATGCAGAATTTAAATGGCACAGTTATTTTTACGTGGTTCGGGAAACCCCCTACGTCCACGGTCTAATCCAAACTGGATTAGATATCCACTACTAGGATACTCTTCTTATTTAACCTCGCTGAGAACGAGCCACAAGTGTCAATTACAAACCTTATTGAAACTTATGCACGAATAAGGGTCGTGTCCCTTTACAACTTACAGAAAACTACTGTAAACAGGCTATCTTCACGTTAATCCACTAGAAAACTACTAGCTAGTAAAGATCTCCTTCTTCTCTCGATAAGACAGACTTGAATCGAGGTGTGATTGTGATCACGAACGGTTTGAAGCTTTTTGTCTGATTTGGAGATAGAATGCTTGAGAATATTTCTGTAGTATAGCGCTTTTCGTGTTATATCAGACTTTTTAAACTTCAAACATATATAGGCTCTGAATTTTAAATTCTAGCCGTTTGTTGATTGACGTGATTTGATTTGTGGATTTGTCAATCAATTATATCTCTTCTTTCCTTGTAGAGTTGTTGATTGAATCTTCTATGATTGGTAAGCAGATCATCTGTGATTGCTTTCCTTCTCCATGTCAATCAGTGATTCAATTTTCAAATCTTCAATGGAAAAGTCTTTAATGCTTCATCGACAGGTTTGGTTCTGCTCTTTCAGGTTTGCTTCTAACCTTCTGGTTTTGTCCTCTCTGGTCTAGTGTCTTTCTGGTGGAGTATTGACTTAGACATTTTCTGGTTGAAGTACTTTCTGGTAGAGCATACGTTAACCTACTCTCTGGTTGAAGTACTTTCTGGTAGAGTATACATTAACTACTTTCTGGTTGAAGCATCTTCTATCTTTCTGGCTGAAGCTTTTCTGGTTTCAACTTTCTGTTAAGGTTGACTAGCTTCATTTTCTGTTTGAGACTTTCTGGTTAAGCATTCTCTCTTGAGACTTGCTGTTTTAGCATTCTGTTTTGAGACTTGCTGTTTTAGCGTTCTGTCTTGAGACTTGCTGTTTTAGCATTCTGTCTTGAGACTTGCTGTTTTAGCATTCTGTCTTCAGACTTGCTGTTTTAGCATTCTGTCTTGAGACTTGCTGTTTTTTGAGTCTCTCTAGTTTTGAGTCTCTCTGGTTTTGAGTCTCTCTGGTCGAGACAACCTCTATCTTTCTGGTTGAATTGGTTTCGACCATCTGGTTTACAGAAACTAAGAAGAGGTACAGAACATGTATAGTACCAAGTGTGTTTTGTAAGAGCATCATCAAAACTTAGAATATTTTATGGGGTTCCCAACATGTGCCTTCATCTCCTCTGCAGTAGATCGATCATCGTCCATCTTCTTGCTCAGCTCCTCAAGTTTCAATCTGCACACTCTCTTCAATTCTGAGTCCACCTTGTCCACATGTGACATCAGATGATTGTTGAAGTCTGTAAGAATTTGAGTAGCTTGATCTTGGACTGTGGTTAGAGTCCCGTACATGTATTTATCCACCTTTTTGGAGATCAAGTCTTTTACTTGGTCGTTGGATAGTGATTGATGCTGGGTCATCAATATATCTTCTAAGCTGGTTGATTCTACAAACTCTTTCATTGTTGCTGCGACAGCCGGGGTGTAAATGTCATCTGTTTGTATGCCTCCCACCCTCTGTCCAGCTGGTTCAGATTTCTCTTGTGGATAATCAACCACTGCAATTTGAATTGTGCTTTTCTTGGCTTGTTCCCCCTCAGCCTGTGCAGTGGATTCCACGATCTGTTCTGTGGATTCAGCCATCTACTGATCAGGTTCTAAGACTTGTGTTGCTGCACCCTGTTGGTGAGCGTCAGTAGGTTCTGCTTCAACATCAACTTCTTCCCTATCAATACTTTCATAGAACTCCAGCATCTCAGCCTTTTCATATATCGATCTGAGATCGATTTGGAGCTCTTGTGCCTCAAACTTCGCCATGGCCAGAATGTCTGGTTTATAAGTGTCCCTCAACTCTGCAATAGAGGAGGCAGTAAAGATGTTGAGCATGGTGGCTTCTTCTGCCTTGAGGTCATGAATTGATCTGGTTCTGAGTAAAGCATCAAGGACATAGAATTCTTTGTCCTTGATGAGCAGAAGGATTTTGAGGCGTTTGGCTGCTTCGTAGGTTTCTGGAGTGAGTTGTATCCTAGGAAATGTCCTGAGTACAGAGTGATCTGCTTCAGTTTCGAGCATCTTCACTAAAGTCTCTGCTTTCTTTTTCTCCTCATCCTCATCCGTGGATTCTTCTTCTCCTTCGACCTCCTCATCGATCTGCTCTAGGTGTTCTGCAGATGATGGACTGGCAGTGTGAGCGGATGAGAAGTCCTTGGCTTGATTTGGGTCCAAGGACGAGATAGGAACTACATCCTCTGGTGGTCCAGCTACCAAAATTTCTTCCTCCTCAACCTCCTGTTGAGGGATAGTTGGTTCAGTAATAGCAGGTTCTTCGACCGGGACTTGTTCTACTAGTTTCTGTAGTCTTCTTCTTTTAGGTTTGGGTAGCTGGGTTGCTGTGGAGGCATCGGTATCAACTGAGCTCGCCCTTCTTGTAACTCTCTTGGTAGGGGTCCGTTCAACTTGTTTCTCTTTTATAACTCGTGATTTTGTAGACTTCTCAGCTGGGGCAGATGGTGGGATCCAGATGGGGTTAGAACTACCCATCTCTATCAACGCATTTGCAAAAACAGGGTCTGTCACCCTCGCAATCAGATTAGCAGATATGCCCGTAGACATTTCAATCTGATGCTGGTCTTTTGGGAAGTGTAATCTGGTGTTGAACTCGACTGTGTTATCCCATTTGTGTTGCTTGAAGAAAGACTCCAGCATATAACTGATTTTGGTGGAGTGCCTTATGCTGCTCCTCTTCACCTCAATCCCAGGGTTGCCTCCTTTAACAAAAGTAATCATCTTGGCCTCCTTAGCCAAGAGATCAAATAGTATTATGCTCCAGTTAACAGGTAGGTTAAGCACAACAGCAGCCAGGATCTTGAACTTCTCGGGAGTGACCTGGTCGTAAGAGCCATTGGGGTTCATGAAGATGCGCTGGACGAATTCAAAGATGATTTTGAATTCAGGAGCGAGTAGTGTCTTGTTGAACATCTTGTTCGTGTAATGAATGGGCACTACCATCACCATCTCAATGACCTCCTGGAGTTGCTCTTCAGTCAAATCCCCAAGGCTAAGGCCTTCACCTTTTAACTTATAAACTTCATCAATGATGTTCAGAACGTTGTAGGTGGTGTTGCTGATGGTGCTACCCTTGCTAACCCTGATGGTTGCTTCATTTCCACCCTTCTCTCCTTGCCACGAGAGATAAAATGCCGCAACTTCCTTTGGTAGAAAGCGGACAGGGTGTGCTGTTATGATATTATGAAAGCCTACACCACAATCAAAGCAATATATATATATATGTGAGCACTGTCCTTCCAACAATGAAGTAAGAGTGCTCAATAGTAGTTTACAGATTATAGAGTTCTATACCACAGTGCAAGTGTTCATAAGAATGCAGAATAGATAAAGCAGATTTTTAGTATAAGTTGAATAAAAACTCTAGGCATTCAGGACATAGAGTAGTTAAAAGAAAGCTCATAAGTTTTAAAACCTTTGCAGCGTCTAACAAGGTCGAAGGCCTTGTCTAACTTGTGAAATCCGAAGGTATCAAAAACTGCGAAGAGATCTTGATGAATATAAGGTTTCAAGAAGTTCACTTGCTCAAGAAATAGTGAAGATTTGGGTGCCATATTGGTAAAAAAAAAAAAACAGAGTGATTTTTGAAGATTGAGAGAGTTTGGAGAGGAGAATATTTCGCCAAGAGTTTAAGGAAGAAGAACAGTGTATGAATGTGATAGATGAACCGCCTTATCAAAATGTATATATATAGATAGATAAGCTATAAGAAAGAGTAATATTTTAATTGATTTACTTCCCTTTTTCAGCTTTTCCCGCCTCTTGAGTTATAGGCTTAAGATCTATTATTTTCTCTTTTCTGCGTTTGATACACGCGCTTGATCCTACGGTTGTAGTGTGGCGCGTTGTTGTTGTAACCGTCACTTTTCTTCCTTTTTCTTGATTTGGTAAATATCTCCTCGATCACGTTTCCCAAATACTGTACTTAATCATCAAAAAGTAAAGGATTTGGTATATTTATGTCAGTATTAGAAATAGGAATTATGACATAATCGCCGTATCTTGTTAATTTTCCCCCTTGACCAAGTAATGGGAATATTATTAAAAGATTTAGTTAATAATCACGTGGCATCTAGTAATCTGGTCCATATCGATCTCCCATTTAATGAACTGTTGTTAATACTATCGACCTGTTTATACCACTTTCAAGTTTTGGATATTAATCTTGTGTGATGATCTGCTAATAATTCCCAGTTGGAATTTAAACAATCTGATCATCAATCTTCTATTTGGATGATCTGGTGTCAATTCCTAGTTGGAATTTTACATGGCCTGTTTTTATCAATCTTGTTTGTATCGATCTGGTTCAAGTTCCCTGTTGGAATTTTGAACTTGATTTGATCTATGGCAATCTGGTCCTATCTTCAAGATTTAATAGTCCTAATTTACCACAAAGCATCTTGAACCTTTCTTCTGGTAATGCTTTAGTGAGAATGTCAGCTCTCTGTACTTCAGTGTGTATTTTCTCGATCTGTACACGTTTTCTTTCAACATGATCTCTTATAAAATGATGTCTTACGTCCACATGTTTGCATCTGGTATGCAAAACAGGATTCTGTGTGATAGCTATAGCACTTGAGCTATCACAGAAGATGGGTATTTCCTTGACATCAATCTCATAATCTTTAAGTTGTTGTCTTAACCATAGTATTTGTGCACAACAACTTCCAGCTGCCATATATTCGGCCTCTGTGGTTGATGTGGCAACAGATGTCTGTTTCTTTGAGAACCAAGAGATCAGTTTATTTCCTAAAAACTGACATGTACCAGATGTTGACTTTCTGTCCAGCTTACATCCAGCATAATCTGAATCTGTGTATCCAGTTAGCTCAAAGTTGTCTTCACATGGATACCATAATCCAATATGGGCTGTTCCCTTGAGATATCTTAATATCTTCTTAGCTGCTTCCATGTGAGACTCTTTGGGATTTGCTTGATATCTTGCACATACACCTACTGCAAATGTGATGTCAGGTCGACTGGCAGTTAGGTATAGTAGTGATCCTATGATCCCTCTGTATTATGTAATATTGGCTGGTTTTCCTTCTGGATCAGGATCAATTTTCACATTAGTCTGCATTGGGATTTTAACTGGTTTGCTGTCTTTAATCCCAAATTTAGTTAGCAGATCGTTGATGTATTTTGTTTGATTAATGAAGATACCATCTGGTTCATTCTTGACCTGCAAACCTAGAAAGAAACTCATCTCCCCCATCATGGACATTTGATACTTATTTTTCATAAGTTCAGCAAATTTGTCACATAAATTGGTGGATTGAGATCCAAATATGATATCATCTACATAGATCTGTACTAAGAGGATATTTTCTTTGACTTTGATAATGAATAAAGTCTTGTCAACTGATCCTCTTCTGAATCCAGAATCTAGTAGAAATGTTGATAATGTCTCATACCAAACTCTAGGGACTTGTTTAAGACCATAGACTGCTTTTGTCAGTCTGTATACTTTCTGGTTTGGATCTGCTTCTTCAAATCCAGGTGGCTGTTCCACATAGACTTCTTCTTCAAGGATACTATTTAGGAAAGCACTTTTGACATCCATATGGTATACCTTGAACTTTTTGTATGCAGCATATGCTAAGAATAGCCTTATTGCTTCTAGTCTGGCTACGGGTGCAAATGTTTCATCAAAATCAATGCCTTCTTGTTGATTATAGCCTTTAGCTACTAATCTGGCTTTGTTTCTGACTACTCCACCATTCTCATCTCGTTTATTTTTGAACACCCATTTTACACCAATCAAACCTTGGTGTTTCGGTCTGTCCACGAGATATCAGACCTCATTCCTTTTGAACTCATTGAGTTCTTCTTGCATTGCAGTTATCCAATCTGCATCTTGTAGTGCTTTATGAGCATCAGATGGTTCAATGCGAGAGAGATAGCAGCTTAACAATGCACTTTCTCCATGCATTCTTCTAGTTTTCACACGATCTGATGGGTTCCCAACAATCTGTTCTGGTGGATGATCTTGTATCCATCTCCTTCTCCTGGTCATCTCTTCATCAGATATCTCAGGTTCAGGTTGATCTGTTGGTTCCTCAAATTCAGGGTGTGATGTAGAAGATGGTTGAAATGGATTCTCATCAGGATTTTCAACTGGATTTGGATTTTCAGATTGATTATCTTCTCCAATAACTGTTTCATTGCTTGGTGATATATTTTCATCCAGATCATATTGAGTTGTTCCCCCTTGCTGTATGATTTCTTCAGCAATAGGTGGAGTGATAATTTCTTCATCATCACTTTTTGAATTCCAGATAAGGATATCTTCAAGTAGTAGTTCATTCATCTTTCTTGTAGTCATCTGGTTCTTTGTCTGTTTTTTATCTAGTGACCTGTACTCAACAATAGACTCATCAAAAACAACATGAGGTGTTACTTCCACAATATGAGAGTTCTTGTTGTAAACCCGATATGCTTTACTAACATCAAAATATCCAAATAATATTCCAGGGTCAGTTTTGCTATCAAACGTCCTCAATTGAGATTTCTCATTATTGTGTATGTAACACAAACAACCAAAAGTTCGAAAGTAAGAGATCTTAGGCTTTCTGTTGTTCCAAATCTCATATGGTGTCTTTCCATGTCTGAGTGTGATGGATGATCTGTTTTGAGTATAGCAAGCTGTGTATATGGCTTCTGCCCAGAACTTCTTTGGTAGATTGGTAGCATTAAGCATTGTGCGAGCTGCTTCTTTTAGAGATCTATTTCTCCTTTCAACAACTCCATTCTGTTGAGGAGTTCGAGCAGCTGATGTTTGATGAGTGATCCCCATCTTATTGCAGTATGCTTCTATCTTTTGGTTGAGAAATTCTGTTCCTCGATCTGTTCTGATAGTAGTTATACTCATCTCCTTCTGTTTGGTGATCTTGTGTAGAAAATCAGGAAGTTTGTCTAGAGTCTCTTTCTTCTTTAACAAAAAGATGACCCAAGTGAACCTTGAGTAATCATCTATGATTGACTGGACCAAACAGATCTAAATGCAAAAGCTCCAGTATTCTAGTTGTTGAGTGAGCTGTTTTACTTGTAAAAGATGATCTGGTCTGCTTTCCAGCTTGACAAGCTTCACATATATGATCTTTATCATATATTTGATCTGGTAGACCTTCCACTAGTCTTTCTTTTGCAATCTTGTTGATTGACTTGAAGTTTAGATGGCTTAATCTCTTGTGCCATAACCAGCTTGTTTCTGATACTGTGTTAGTAACTAAATAAGTCTCGATCTGGTTTGTCCATTGGACAATCTATAACATGTCCTGCAGTTTACCGGTAAGGAGTATCTCATCTCCTTCATTGTTCTTCACAAGACAATTGTTAGTATCAAAGATGATCTGATTACCATTAGCACATAATTGACTTACAGAAAACAGATTGTGACTAAGACCCTCTACATACGAAACATTTGTGATGGTGGTCTTGCCAACTTTTATATTTCCATATCCTCTGGTGTACCCTTTTGAGTTACATCCAAAGGTGACCTGTGGTCCTGGCTTCTCTATGTAATCTGATAGTAGGTTCTTATCACATGTCATGTGTTTTTAACAGCCACTATCTATAATCCAGATCGCTCCTTTTGCTATCTTGTTTCTTCTTGCAGTCTTCTGATCATGCAAGTAATTACACTTAGCTACCCTTCAACGTTTGGGTGCTTGGTTATTAGCAAATGTTCCCTTTCGAATCCAGAATATTTTTGGGTTAGGAACAGAAATATAACAGGTAATGATATTCCCATCATTATCAATTTTAGATAAGGAGTGAATTTCAGATGGATGGAATTTCTCCATTCCATCGTTCTTCAGACCCTTCTTGATAGGTAATGTCCTGTTGACATTCTTTGTCCGGTTGACATTTTTATTTGGCAATGTCCTGTTGACATTATTTTTATGAGCATGATCTGTTTCTGTGTATCAGGCTGGTTGCTGCCTGTTCACGGTCTCTTTCATGATCATCTTTTGGGGATGGCCTTTCTTGTTTTTCAAGTTTTTCACTTGATCTGGTATTTGTTTTCTCTCTGGTACAAAGTTTATGGTGCTAGAAGATTTTTCTGAGTGGCCTGGATATCCTAATCCAGATGTGCCATGTTGTTGCAAGTTGATTAGCAACTTAGCACGTTCATTACTCTTGTAAATCATTTCTTTCCCTTTCTTTATCTTCTCTTCAGCAACGCTGTTTCTTGTAATAAGATCCTTCACTTTTGAATTCAGTGAATGAATCTCACTGTCTTTTCCCTTGATCTGTTCTTCCAGATCGTTTATTTTAGCAACAAACTGAGTGTATGTTGTACTCAGTATCTGTTCAGATTTCTTCAATCTGTCATTTTCTTCTACCACTTCTCTAAACAATCTCTTGATGCTCGAATAGCTTTTGAACATCTCATTTACTTCTTCCCAAGAGTAGTCAGTTTGATCCTCATTATCCTGTTCCAGATTGATATCATTTGAGGAATTGGAATAGCATGAATTTACCTCGACTTCATCAAGACCGTTGTCTAGTCTCACATAGCATTCATCCCATCCTTCTTCGTCATTAGCAAAGAAGGCTTCATCATTCTCTGATGAGCTATCTGAGAAATGACTCGAGTTGCTTGATTCTTGTTCAGCTAACATGGCTTTTCGTTCATGTTTGAGTTTTCGATCTCTCTTTGCTCTCAACTCTTCTCTTTGACTTTTGGATAGATCAGGACAGTCTGTTTTGAAGTGACCTATTCTGCCACAACCAAAGCATGTGTAATCTGTAGAGTTAGATGTTTTAGAGGTTTTACCAGACTACTGTTTTGATTCTTCCTTGTTATCAGATCGATCACTGTCACGCTTCTTGTAGAATTTGTTTTTGTTGTCTTTATAGAAACGTCTATATTTCTTCGATCTGATCTCCATTTTGTCCATACGTTTGGTGATCATTGCAAACTCTTTTAGTAGTTTGTCATATCCCTTCTCTTCATCTGGAGTACAAGGTTCGGAAAGATCATCTGGTTTGCTCTTCGCTTTGAAGGCTACTTCTTTATCCTTCTTAGAGCTGCTTTCTGCCTTTTTGGACAAATGATATGGTCCACGAATTCGTTGTATATCGCATTCATGGCCTTCAAGGTGATCAAACAACGTTTCAGTAGATAGTTCATTGAAATCTGCACGTAAAGGTTGCGTAGCAGCATATATCTCCCAACTAGGTGGAAGTGCTCTTAGTACTTTCATATTCTTCTCTCTTTGAGTATATTTGTTCTTGTTGAACGCTGATATTTCAAAGAGAATTCTAGTGAATCTCATCTTCATCTGCTCAATGGTCTCACCTTGTTTCATCTTGAATTCATCATATTTGTTGCAGGCAAGAGACAGCTTGTTCTCAATCATGACTTCAGATCCTAGACACAAGTCTCTTAGGGCTTCCCATATCTCTTTGGCAGTATCCAGATCTTGGATTTTGGCCAGATGTACCCCTTTGACTGTGCTAGAAATGATCCCTTTAGCAAAGTCATCTAAGTTGGCTTCGCGACATTCCTCTGCTGTGTATTTTCTTGGATCTTTAGGAGCTATCTGTGTTGTTACTCCAGTTGAGGTAGTTACGGTTACATCTTCAGTGATCTGTAGTGGACCTCCTTCTATAACTTTCCACATCAGATAGTGATGGGCTTTGAGTGTCATATTGATTCTGAAGCTCCATTCTCTATATCCTTGGATGGAGAATTCTTCACAAGCCCTAACAACAGATGATTCCATAGCAGACAGTATGCACGTGAATGAAAAAATACGTTTTCTAGATCTATTCAAGTTGCCCACGCAGGTATTAACCTTGTGAAACAAAAACAATGGTCGTTTGAACCACTGCTCTGATACCACTTGTTGGTCCCGAAAGAGCAAGGTTTGGTGTATGGGGGGGGGGGAATACACCAAACACAAACTTTTCAGTTTACTTGGTTATTTATTAGAGAGTTCAAGCTATTCGTTAAATGAGAAATTGCTCGGCAGATGACTAACCAGATTGATCAACAGATCGATATAAGATTAGTCGAAACAGATTGCTCTCTTAGTGTAAACACTTACACAATAATAAGAGTGATCTTATTAGTTTCTAAGTATTGTGTGTGCGGAAATATGGTGGATTTAATGAGTGCTCTTATTAAGAAAACCTTAAGAGTTAATCAGATCGTTAAGCAGATTGATTGAGATGCAGATTATATGATAGTGCAGAAGGTTAGAATAATAAACACCTGAAAGTAAATATGCAGAAATGTAAGAACACAGTTGTTTAACGTGGTTCGGGAAATCGCTACGTCCACGATCTGGTCAAATCTAGACCAGATTATCCACTACTAGGATACTCTGCTTATTTATACTCGTGGAGAACGAGTCACAAGTATCAATCCAAGCTAGAGAGATACTTATGCATGAAATAAGGGTCGTGTCCCTTTACAACAGATTACCTCTACGTTACCACTAGAAATCTACTAGCTAGCAGGGTGATCTTCTTTCTCTCGATAAGAGAGACTTGAATCGAGGTTGGTTGGTGTGATGTAGAATCACAGTTTGTTTGAAGCTCTTAGTCTGGTTCAGAGAGTGCTTGAGAGTATGTCGTCAATATAGCTCGCGTGTATATTATATTTCTCCAGACCATGAACTCCAAGTATATATAGACTTTGAATTTAGAAATTCTAGCCGTTGTTGATTGGCGTGGGATTGATGGTATATTGCCAATCAATGATATCCATCATATCTGTTCTTGCCTTGTAGAAACGTTGACTCAATCTTCTAAGTATGGAAAGCAGATCACTAACGGTTGCTTTCCTTCCTTATGTCAATCGTAGATTCTCTACCCAAACCCTGTTGGATGGGCTTCATCTTTGACGTGGCAAGATGGTATGATGTGTAGGATGATGTCATCTGGTGGTTTGATGACTCTATCGATCTGGTGCTTCGCTGTGATCATCGATCTGGTCAGTGATCTGGTCGCTGTCTGTTACAGCAGATCGATTTCTTCTTGGCGTGAAATCTTGGCCTTCATCCTATACTATTATAGAAATGACTTCTATAGGAATAATTCATTTATATGTTAAGTCATCTCCTAATCTGTTCTCTAACAGAATTCACTTTATATGTAGTGATCTGTTTATATGTAGAACACTTAAATACAAAGAAAAACTAAGTGTGTTTCGAGAGATCATCATCAAAACTAAGAATACTTAAGGGTTCCCAACACCAGTGAACTGGAGCCGGATTCTCTTTGATCTCTTGGCAAAGGAGGTCAAGATTATCACATTTGTGAAAGGAGCGAGTCCAGGTATTGAAGTCAGGAGAAGCAGCCTCCGACACTCCACTAAGATCAGCTACATGCTAGAATCTTTCTTCATACAACACAAATGGGATACTATGGTTGAATTCAACGACAAATTGCGCTTCCCAAAGGATCAACATCAAATAGAGATGTCTATGGGAATCTCTGCTAATTTGATAGCCAGGGTGACAGACCCTGTTTATGCCAAGCACTGATGGAGATGGGGAGCTCGAATCCAATCTGGATTCCCTCATCTGCCCCTGCAGAAAAATCAACCAAAACAAAAGTCACAAAAGAAAAACCTGTAGAAAGGACCCCTTCCAAGAGAGTAACAAGGAGAGTCAGCTCAGTGGACACTGACACATCCACATCAGCTCAACAGCCCAAATCAAAGAGAAGGCGCCTACAGAAACTTTCTGAACCGGTTGAGGAGGGTCAGGTTCAAGAAACTGTCATCTCGGATATCCCTATCCCTCAACAGGAGGTTGAGGTTGAGGATATGGATGACATTCTGATTGGAGGACAGCCAGAGCAAGCCGTCCCACTCTCATCCTTCAACCCAAGTCAAGAAAAAGACTTCTCACCCGCTCACACAACCAGTCCATCATCTGCTGAACCTTTAGAGCAGATTGATGAGGGTGAAGAAGGTGAAGATGAATCCTCTGATGAGGATGAGGAGAAGAAAAAGGTAGAAACAGTAGTGAAGCTGCTCGAAGCTGAAGCAGATCACTCAATTCTTAAGTCTTTTCTTGGAATCCAGTTAACTCCTGAGAGTTACGAAGCTGCCAAACGCCTGAAATTCCTTCTGCTCATTAAGGACAAGGAATTTTATGTCCTTGACGCGTTACTCAAGACAAGATCAATCGATGCCCTCAAGGCAGAAGAAGCCACTCTTCTCAACATCTTTACTGCCTCTACCATTGCTGATTTGAGAGACACGTACCTTCCAGATATCCTGGCCATGGCAAAATATGAGGCCAAAGAGCTACAGATCGATCTCAGATCGATATATGAAAAGGCAGGGATGTTGGAGTTCTTTAAAAGTATAGATGAGGATGAAGATGAATAAGAACTTGCTGAAGCTCACCAACAAGGTGCAGCAATATCAGAATTAGAACTAGATCAACACCAAGCTGATGCTGTAGAACAGATCACACCAACTGCACAGGCTGAGGGGGAACCAGCCAAGACGCGCAAAATTCCGATTGAAGTGGTTAATTATCCACTAGAGGAAGCAGAACTCGCTGGACAGAGGGTGGGAGGAAAGCTCACTAATGACATTTACACCCCTGCTGTCGCAGCAACTATGGAAGATTTTGTTGAGACTACCAATCTTGAGGATATATTGATGTCTCAGCATCAATCCCTATCTAATGAACAAGTCAAGGACCTTATCTCACACAAGGTCGACAAGTTCATGTATGGGACGCTCTCAACAGTCCAAGACCAGGCCACCAGAATTCTTACTGAGTTCAACAACAGCATTAAATCTCATGTGGACCAGGTGGACTCCGACTTGAGGAGAGTTTGCAGACTGAAACTAGAAGAGTTGAGTAAGAAAATGGATGATGATCGATCTGCAGCTGAGTAGAGGAAAGAACAGATCGATCAAACTCTGGCAACTACGGAAATCAAAGTCCAAGAAATGTACAGAATAGTTACAGAGTTTGCAAAGAAGGAGAAAGACATGGTTCATGCCATAGTCAAAAACCAGACTGATGGGATATCTGAAGAAGTGATCAAAGCTGCAAATATCGAAACCAAATCACAATTCAGAAATTTTGAGGCTGAAGGGAAGAATTTTGTGGAGAGGAAGCTAAGCGAACTGCGCTATCCCACGAAGACATTGATTGACTCATACTTCGATGAGATTGGGATAATCAAGGAAGATCAAGAGAACTATAAAGCTGATCTGGCCAAAGCAAAATCCTCAATAGAGAAGAAGATTGATGACTCCAATATGAACATCACCTCTTTGCTCACATACAAGATAGATTATGAGAAAGAGATGAAGGAGATGAAGGAGGAGATCACTTCCCTTAAGGCACTCATCAACATCTACATTGATAATGTCGAAAAGGGGGAAGGATCTAGGAAAGGGAAGGAGAAAGTGGCTTGAAGCAAAGGCAAAGGTCTATCTGGTGCCGCGGAAGAAAGGAAAGAGGCTCAACCTGAGCAGCTAACTGCACCAGATCGACCAAGTCAACCATCTGCTCAATCTCAGAAGGCATCCAAATGCTCATCAAGTAGATCAAGCCACCCTCAACCACAGAAGAAAAAGAAGAGATCTGGATCTGGTTGGTTCTCCTCCGCACCCATCAAAACCAAGAAGCAAAAAGAAGGAGAAACCAACTGGGTACCAGATCATTTGAAGGATGGATGTGAAGGGCTGAAATATGGCTTCATCATGTGCCGCTACTTCATTAAGGAACCTGCTTACTGTGAAGGCACTGCAAATGAAGCATTTAACTTATATCTAGACATGAATGATGCAAAAGATCTGGTGGAGGCCAGTAGAACAGCAGCTGCAGAAGCCCAGGTCACCATCACTGCCCCAGAGAGGGAATTTAGAGAATGCCCTGACAAGACCTATCTGCTCAATTTCATCAACCAGCTCGCTGAAAACAGAGGATACAAGATTGATGCAGAGGACCCAGACTACATCAGGGTCAGAGAGGGAGTCTACGAGAGTGTGCAGCTGATATCTAATGAGACCAGAGCCAAAATGAAGAAACAACAAAATGAAAGGAGGAAGAGCAGATAGATACCTATTCTCACATCTTTCACTATCTATAATTCCTATTTTTGAGCTTCTGATGAAAAAAACTTATTGTCCAGAACATATAAACTGGTATTAAATCGTTATAACTCAATAACGAAAACTAAATCAATCTAGCTATCAAACCAGATCACTCTTAAGAGTTAAATATGATGAATTGTAAAAGTGTGGTTTCGATATCATCAAAAAGGGGGAAATTGTTGGGAACCCCAAAGTATCTTGGTTTTGATGATGATCTCTTGAAACACACTTAGTCCTTTTTAGAGTTAAACTGTTCTACGTGTTAACAGATCACTACGTATAAAGTGAATTCTGATCAAGAACAGATTAGGAGATGACTTAACATATAAAGGATCTATAGAAGTCATTTATATAACAGTCTAGGTTGCAGACCAAGACATTTCACAAAAGAGAAGAAATCGATCTGCTGTAACCGACAGCGACTAGGTCACCGACCAGATCGATGTTCACAGCGAAGCACCACATCGATAGAGTCATCAAACCACCAGATGACATCACCCTACACATCATATCCTCTTGCCACGTCAATATTGAAGTCCATCCAATAGGGTTTGGAAAGAGAATCCATGATTGACACAAGGAAGGAAAGTAACCGTTAGCGATCCGCTTTTCATACTTAGAGGATTGAGTCAACGTTTCTACAAGGCAAGAACAGATATGATGGATATCATGGATTGGCAATCTACAATCAATCTTATGCCAGTCAACAATGGCTAGAATTTCAAATTCAAAGCCTATATATTTGAAGTTCAAGGTCTAGAGAAGTACACTTACTCTACATCGAATAATCACACGCTAAGGCAATCAATCTCTGGACCAGACTAAGAGCTTCAAACTACTTGTGATTCTACATCACACCAACCCAGTCTCGATTCAAGTCTGTCTTATCGAGAGAGAGGAGATCACCCTGCTAGCTAGTAGTCTTCTAGTGGTAACGTAGAGGTAATTTATTGTAAAGGGACACGACCCTTACTTCGTGCATAAGTATCCTTCTAGCTTTGATTGATACTTATGACTCGTTCTCCACGAGTATAAAGAAGAAAAGTATCCTTGTAGTGGATAATTTGATCTAGCTTTGATCAGATCGTGGACGTAGGGATTTTCCGAACCACGTTAAACAACTGTGTTATTTATCTTTCTGCATATTTACTTTTTGTTGTTTATTATTTCTAAGTCCCTACACTTCCATATAGACTGCACCTTAATCAATCTGCTTTAACGATCTGATTAATCTTTAAGGTTTTCTATATAAGAGCACTCACTAAATCCACCATATTTCCGCACACACAATTCTTAGAAAGTAATAAGATCGCTCGTATTATTATCTAAGTATTTATACTAGAGAGCTATCTGTTTGGACTGATCTGGTATCAATCTGTTGATCAATCTAATCAGTCACCTACCGAGCAATTTCTTATTTAAGAATAGCTTGAACTCTTTTATAATTAACCGAGTAAACTGAAAAGTGTGTATTTGGTGTATTCCCCCCCCCCCCCTCCCCATACACCAAACCTTGCTCTTTCGGGACCAACAACATGAATAAAGACAAGGAAAATATGAGTTTAGACGACCAAAAAGAGGCTAAACAAATCTCATTTGGAAGCTACCAAGAAGATATTACGCTATGTCAAAGGAACAACACACATAGGTTTATGGTACCTAGGTGATGATAATTTTGAATTAACAGGTTATTCAGATTCTGATTATGGAGGATGTAAGCTTGATAGGAAGTCCACTTTCAGGAACCTGCCAATTTCTTGGAAACAAGCTGATATCATGGTTCTCAAAGAACCAAACCTATGTAGCTACATCAACAATAGAAGTTGAATACACGGCTACTAGAAGTTGTTGTGCTCAAATTTTGTGGCTCAAACAACAGCTAAAAGAATATGAGGTATATGTGAAGGAGATTCCAATTTTATGTAACAGATCAAGTGCTGTAGCAATCACTGAAAATCCAGTCTTAAACACAAGGTGTAAACATGTGGATGTGAGGCACCATTTTATAAGAGACCATGTAGAAATGAAGAACGTTTTGATAAAGAAAATACACACTAATGTACAACGTGCTGATATTTTTACCAAGGCGCTGCTTGAAGAACATTTCATGATGTTATGTGGAAGGCTAGGATTACTAAGCCTGGATGAGAAAACCATAACACTAGCCACTACAACAGTAGTAAGCAGAAAGGTATAAACCAGATAATTTGAAACCAGAAGGAGTGAGGTCAGAAATTTATCAGAACACTCTCAACATCAAAACACCTTCGGGAAGAGAACACATGGAGTAACAGAACACAGTCTGCCACATGGAAATAAACTTTCCATATATATTTTTCAAATTAAGGGGGAACTCAGAAATCGTGGATCAATTTCTGATTTATTTATCACCTTAATTTCTCTAAGTTTTATATTTTTAATACTAACTGATTTGACAATCATTAATTGCTTGAAATGATTTTGCATGTATGGAAGGGGGTATCGAGAAGAATGATTACCTAATTTTGAAAAAGGAACTTGCAGAGGAAAGGACGTCAGTTTACGCACTATCATCCAACCCTAGATGAAGGACGCGTGTAGGAGATGCTACAAAAAACGGAAAAACCAAAAGACATAATCGGGAAAACCAAAAAGGGATAATTCATCTCACCCTTAATCTTTTACTATTTATCTGCACCCTCCATTATTTGTGCATATATACTATGTCGCTTAACTGTTCACTTTAACTTACCTTTTTACACTTAGTGATTAAACCATCCATCTTCTCAACAACTTTCAATCTTCGAAATCCCAGCATACCAAAATCTTTCGAAACCTCCTTCTTAACTCAAAATCATGTCTAAATCCATCATGAAATTTTCTAAACGTGTTTCCGAAGTTCAAAAGCACATTTCACCCGAACCTTATTTCGTTTATCACATTCATTGTTTTCAAAACCTTCAAGCTCTCTATATGACATGATCAAGAACTGCAAAGGTTGACTTTATTCGAGTTTCATACAACATTTACCTATCTGTTCATTATTTTTACCTTGTTTAGACTGCATGATATTAGTTATTTATCTCGGTATTTACTGGAAAGATATATTGAACATGATTAGAAATGAGGTTATGCAATGTGAAGTTCATACAAATATCTGTAGTTAAGTTAGATAATTTCATGTTTCTAACTATATCAAGTCTCACCTATTGAGGATTTCACAAAATTATTACGTCACTTCCCAAGATGTTTCTACCTAGACAGGTTGGGGTATTTTACTTAACTTGGGAAGATGACCAAACCACCGATGATGCTTCAGTCTTGATGCCGACTAGAACTAAGGAATCTAGCAAGACAACCTATGATGTTGTACATATGATTCTACATGCTTATAAGTTGAAGGATGAAGGATTGGACATATCAGAGATCACAGCAGAACAGTTGCAGGAGGCAATTGAGGAAATAGTTTTTGTACCCTTCAATTATTATGGCAAGATATTCTCCAATAATCTTTTTGCTCCTCAATACAAGCTTCTATTCGACTTCGTACAGAAGGTCTTCATGATGCGCAGTGGGACCTACGATCAGGTGACCCCTCAGAAGATGAAGATCTTGACAGCTGTAGTACTGAATCTACCAGTTAAGTGGGCAAGGATATTATTTAATCTGTTGGCGCTAGAGGCTGGATTAGTTCTTGTGGGCAAGAACGAGAAGAAGCAGATCGACAGTGTTACTGTTAAAAGACAGCTAAAGCATGGGATGAAGATAAGCTTCATGTTGGAAGCTTTCTTCGAGAAGCAAGCTTGGAAAGAGGCAGTTCCTTTCGATGTTCACCACACATTACCCAAAGAGAAATATCAACTGGAGATGACTTTAGGACTCTCAATTGCCTTATTTCACAATGTAGAAGATAGCATATACATCAAGTATCTGTTTGATATGGGGAAATCCAACCCAACCTGGGTACCACCAACCAAGGGGGAACATTAGAAGAAAGATAAGAAAGAAAATTAGAAACCAACCAAGAGAACATCATCAGTTGAACCAGAAACTTCATCTCCACCTCAACCTCAAAAGAAGAAGAGGAGATTGAAGAAATAACAGACCCCATCATTTGCTAGCTCGCCATCACATGAAGTTCTTGATGACATTGTCGCCGAGTCATCTCATGGCCCTCATACAGAACAAGATACTATCGAGAAAGATTTCTCACCAGCAAGGACCGCAACCTTCGCTGCCACCAGAACACTTAACCAGCATACGTGAGGAAGAAGAAGAAAGGATTGATGAATTGGAAGAAAGGAGAATGCAAGCATCAGAAGTTATACAACTTATCGAGAACGAAGCAACTCACTCAGTGATTCAAGAATTTCCAGGGATTTAGCTAACACCCGTGGCTCACTCCGCTGCCCATCGTTTGAAGAACTATCTGTTGATCAAGGACAACGAGTACCATGTACTGGATGCATTGCTCTTTGTTGGGAACCCTAAAGATTAGTGTTGATGATGGTCTTTCGAAACACACTTAGCTGGTCTGTATGTTAACCTGTTCCTCGTGTAAAAACCAAATCACTATAGATTAGGTGATTTCTGTTTTGGAACAGATTAGGAGATG
>JAPKLX010000150.1:303517-326225 GCA_026898415.1 Leonotis leonurus | reverse complement strand
CCCCCCCCCCCATACACCAAACCTTGCTCTTTCGGGACCAACACTCTTCATCAAGAGCATAGAAGAACTAATGATCGAAGAGGCCACCCCTATTTCTTCTTTCGATCTGATTTCCATCTCTGAAGCAAGGAACAATTTCTTCACGCTTGTTTTGCGCCTGATTAAGGTTGAAGCTAAGAAGCTGAAGATAAACATAGCACCATATTATCATGATAAGATAGAGTTGTTTAACTTTATTCTCGACTCAGATGATAATGGAAGTGACGCAGAGAACCTCACTGAGTCATCACATGCTCAACCAGAGGAGACATCATTAGATGAAGAACACTTGGCATCTACCTCATCTCAACAACAACAACCACAACAAGCAAAAGCATTAGAACAGCCGTCAACATCACAACTTCCACAGCCCGATCAACCACAAGCATTAGAATCACAACAAGACAAGCAACAGAAAGAACCACAAGAAAAGGCAACAGAGGACGAACCAGAAGAAGAAGTAGAACAAGAACCTGTTGGCTAGATCATCAATGGTGAACCAACAAACAAACTATACACTCCAGGAGCAATAGAGGCTCGGCGAATTCATACATCACTCTTTTCATTTAAAGAGAGTTATGACAAGATGAGGCCAGGCCTTACACGAATGAGTAGGTTGACGACCTAAGAAATCTGCTTGTTCAAGACCACATTCATACCATCGGAAATGAAATTCAGGAGAGAGCAACCAAGATCTTGACTGAGTTCAACGATCACTAGAAAATGTATGTAGACAACATGGAAAAGGCACTGACGAAGCATGTGAAGGATACTGTTGAAGGGATCATGGAAAACATTGAAGGATTATAGGGATGCAGCAGATAATGAAAGAGAGAAGCTGAATCAAAAGCTGGAATCTTAGGACGAGAAGTTATCTGAACTCTCTAAGTCTTTAATTGTTCTAGTTCAATCTCAGAAGAAGACCATTGCCAAAGAAGTCAAACAATATACCACCTCCCTCATTGATGAGATCAAGGAGACAACTTCACGAGACAAGCACAGGCATCTAGACAGTTTTTAATTAGAACGCTTCAAGAAATTATTGAAGACTGAGCTTGTTGAAGTTGCAACTAACCTAGAATACCCTACTCCAGATGAACTTAGTGTTCTATTCAAGAATATTGACGAGTTGGAAAGCGCAAAGAAGGATTATGATTCTTCTCTATCTCGTCAAAGCAGTGGACATAACAGACAGATTAATGATGTTAACAAGAACATCACTACACTACTGGACTTCAAACTCAACACTGAAGAGAAAGAAGCAAAGATGAAGGATGAGATCAACTCTCTTCGTACACTCATCAAGTCAATTATTGATGATGTCAAAAGGGGGGAAGATCGAGGGAAATGAGGTAAAGGGAAGAAGAAGATTATTTTGAAGAAGAAGATTGTCAGGTCCTCCCTAACCAGGTCCACTCACAACCAGAACCATCAGATCAACATAAAGGGAAGAAACCTATGGATGAAGAATAGGATGAAGGTGATCAGATAGCTGAACTACTTTTGCTCGGAGCAAGCCAAGCAAAGGTTTGTGATCCAATCTTCAGGACGAGATTCTACAAGGACATGATGATTCAGCTTCACAGGGAAGCAAAATATCATGAGAGAGAAACTGTTTTTGATTCTCCACCAACTCGTTTGCTCTTCAAAGGGAAAAATCCATTTGATTCGTGAATTGCTGACCAGGATCAAGATGAATGGGGACATGTCAAGATGGGTTTTATTATCAATCATTATTTTTTGAGAGAACCTGCCTTCATTCAAGGAAGTCCAGATCAGGCCTTCATCACATACTTAGACTAGTCACATACATCAATGGCATAGCACCTCAAAAATCAATTCATGCAATGTCATGTCATACCAGGGAGCACTATGTCTGACAAGACTCAGATACTCACATACATCAATACCATAGCTAGTGGATGCGGATACAAGATCGACAACAACAATTCAAATTACGCAAGAGTTTGAGATGGAGTATACGAGTGCTTGGGACTTTTAGCAAATGAGAAGAGGAAGCAACATAAGGAAGCCAAACAAAGAGAGAAAACAGCGAGTAAAGGACATTAATCTGATTGTAATTTCTTTATCCTGCTTGTTGTCTTTTTTTGAGAACCCCACAATATTTAGTTTTGATGATGTTCTCTTGAAACACACTTAGAATTAATTTTTTTTGCTAGGTCTTTATCTGTTCTACTTATACCAGATCACTATCATATAAAGTGAATCTGATAGAGAACATGACTTTATATCAGGTTAGTGAATGACTTGAAATGTAAAGGATTATAATCTATAGAAGTCATCTAGCTAGTGCTCGTTCTGTTCGAAGAACCAGATCAGCAAGGGCATTCAAAGCAAGCAGATGATCTGATCAATGGCCACTCGATTTGGTTTCTGAGAAATCTTTCACAAAGATTACAACCATGTTTTGGAGCATTTCTAGAACAAATTTCTGACCAGATCGATGTCAATCTGCTATGACCAGATTGTTACCAAAAGTGAGCCAGCCTGGATCAGATCAACCCAGTCATCTGACATTAGATTGTATGTCCAGATGTACTTAAGTGAATCCAAATCACCTTTCCACATCAGAAGATCTCACGGAGATGGAAGTTTATGTATTGGAGATCAAGTTTGGAAAGAGAATCAATCACTGTGAGATTAAGGAAAGAAGCATCTGTCAACGATCTGCTTCCCATATTATCGAAGATTTGGTCAACCTTTCACACAAGGCAAGTAGAGACAAATCTGGGATTGACATCACTTGATTGGTAATCAACATTTACTTCAAGACAATCAAGACCAACAGTTAGAATTTAAAAATTCTACACCTATATAAGCTCGGAACCAAGACTGAAAGAGTACGAGAACTTCAAGATCATTATCAAGTTGTTACTCTGCTCAGAAATCAATTCACTCTACGAAGCATTCATTCGAGGAGGTTTCTGCATACCAGATTGTGTTCTAAGCCGTTCGTGATCAAAATCACACCACTGGTTTCAAGTTTGTCTTATCGAGAAGAAGGAAGGATAGCTTCGCTAGCTAGTAGTTTTCTAGTGGATTAACGTGAAGATATCAAGTTGCAATAGTATATTGTAAGTTGTAAAGAGACACGACCCATATTCGTGCATAAGTTTCGACTAGATTGTGTTTGAAACTTGTGGCTCGTTCTCAGCGAGTATAAAGAAGAGAGTATCCTAGTAGTGGATTATCTAATCCGGTTTGGATTGGACCGTGGACGTAGGGGGTTTCCCGAACCATGTAAAACAACTGTGTTATTTATATTCTGCATATTTACTTTCAGTTGTTTGTTCACTAACCAGCACGTTCATTCAAACTACATTCTTAGTCAATCTGTTAATCTACTTGGTTAGGATTTTTAAAGGTTTTCTCATAATGAGCACAGACTAAGTCCACTATATTTCGCACACAATGCTCTGTTGGACAACAAGATCACTCTTGTTATCTACAAAGTGTTTATCACAAGAGAGAGTCAATCTGGACAGACTGTGTATCGATCTGATCATCGATCTGGTTTGTCACACTTAAGCAATCTCCCTTCGAGAAAGCTTAATCTCTCTAAGCAATTAGTCAAGTAAACTAAAAAGTTTGTATTTAGTGTATTCCCCACCCCCCCCCCATACACCAAACCTTGCTCTTCGGATTTTCATTCACGTGCATATTATCTACTATCATGGAATCTTCTGTTATTAGAGCTTGTGAAGAATTTTCCATCCAAGGATACAGAGAATGGAGTTTCAGAATCAAGATGTGTCGAAAAGTTCATCACTGTCTGATGTGGAAAGTGATAGAGTAAGGACCATTAGTGTTAGGAACCCCACAATATTTAGTTTTGATGATGTTCTCTCGAAACATACTTAAATGTTATTCTATTTGCTAAGTCTTAATCTGTTCTAAAACTGTACCAGATCACTAATGTATAAAGTGAATCTGATAGATAATATGATCCTAGAGAGTAACTTAAAATGTAATGGATTACATCCTATAGAAGTTATTATGTCTGTTTCTTGTTCGAGGACCAGATCAAGCTTACAATCAAGCAAAGCAGATGATTTGACATTTGGCCACTCGATCTGATTAAGTCAAGATTACTTACAGAGTTTTCTACCATGCTTTGGAGCATTTCTTTTAGGAACAGATCAATTGTTTGACCAGATCATCATCAATCTGTTCTGACCATATCGTTGTCTAAAGTGAGTCAGATGGTACCAGATCAACTTTAGTCATCTGACATTCTATCCGGATGCACTTTAATGAATCCAAGACTACTTGTCACGTCAGCAGATGTCACGAAGATGGAAAGTATATCTATTGGAGATCAAATTTGGAAAAAGAATCAATCAACACGTGAAGAAGGAAAGAAGTATCTATGAATGATCTGCTTTCCATATTCATTGAAGATTCGGTCAATCTTTCCAAAGGCAAGAAGAGATAAATCTGGGATTCATATCACTTGGTTGGTAATTAATGACCCAAATGACTCAAATGCTCGTGATCTCCAAATGTGTAGCATTAAGCAATCTAAGCATCAACTTAGAATTCATAATTGCAAATCAATGACTTACAAAACTTTAAATGTGTAATTTAATATCACACTAATAGCTTCACCCTTTATTCAGCACCAAAAATTCAATTGCTCTATTCAACTCACATAAAGCATCCTCCTTTCATTGTCACTCAATTTTTTTCATTATTCTCTATTATACATGTGCAATCTTCCTTTAAATGTGTAATTTAATAGACCATTAATAGTTTCACCTTCTGCGTAACTAATTAATCTTTCTTTCATTATGTCAATACTTATTACTAATCAGGGTTATAAAAATGAGTCAAGATTAGATGTATCTGCGGTTACTTCCGAATGGGGGATTTAATCCACATTTTCTTTTTGGGCTTGAAGAGATTTTAAGATTTGCAAGTAGTCAGCACCAGTACATGGATAGAGAAAAAATTAAGTGTCCGTGTGTGAAGTGTAGGAATATATGGTTCAGAAGTACAGATGTTGTACAGCTACATCTTACTAGAAAAGGTTTCACACGGGGTTACGAGATCTGGAGATTTCATGGGGAAACTGAAATATCTTCAGATGTCCAAGAAACACGTGTCGAAGTAGATGTAGACCCTAAAGAATATTATGGGACATACCATGAGATGGTTCATGGTCTCGGGGGTCCCATTTTTAACAACCCAGAAGTCGAAGAAGATCCAAATGCTACATCAAAAAATTGTTGTATGAGTTGTTGGATGCCGCTGATAGAGAGGTATATCTTGGGTGTAAGAACCACACTACGTTGTCTTTTCTAGCTCGTCTAATGACTTTGAAGGCCCGTTTTGGAATGCCACAAAAATATTTTAATGAAATGTGTGTTTTATTAAACGAAGCATTTCCAGATCATCACAAAGTATCCATGGTGTTATGCGTCATCCTGCAGATTCACCGGCATGGAAGCACTTTAACGTGACTTACCCAGGTTTTGCAGCGGAGCCACAGAATATCAAATTAGGCCTGTCAATAGATGGTTTTCAACCCTACGGTCAATCGGGATAACAGTACTCATCTTGGCCTATTTTCCATACACCTTACAACTTACCTCTGTGGCTGTGCATGAAAGAACAACACATGTTTCTCACAGTGCTTGTTCCTGGTCCAAGAAATCCAATAGATAAGGTAGATGTGTACCTACAACCACTTATATCTGAACTCAATCAATTGTGGACAGTTGGTGCCCTCCAAACTTATGACATTTCAAAGAAACTAAACTTCCAGATGCATGCAGGGTTGATGTGGACCATAAGTGATTTTCCAGCATACTCTATGTTGTCTGGTTGGAGTACAGCTGGAAGATTAGCTTGTCCTAGATGCATGGAACAAACTGAAGCATTTTCTTTAACACATAGCCAAAAGCAGTCATGGTTTGATACACATTGCAAGTTCTTACCTTATGATCATCAGTTCAGGAGGAGCAAGAGGGCTTTCAGAAAGAATAAAGTTGTCGCAGATGATCCTCCAGAGAGGAGATCAGGGGAAGAGCTACTGTATCAGATTGAAGATCTAGGTCTCGTCAAAGTAACTGGAGATTATGATGATAATAACAAGTGTATTTTAAAACAAGTTACCACTGGATGGAGGAAAAAGAGCATCTTTAGGGACCTTCCATATTGGAGTTCTTTGTTGATTCGTCACAACTTAGATGTTATGCACATTGAAAAGAATGTTAACATTTTCAATACTGCGGTGAATGTCCAAGGCAAGACAAAAGACACAACAAAGTCTAGGATGAAGTTAAACTACTATTGTCATAAACCAGAGTTGATGGATGACCAGTATACAAATAAATATCCTAAGGCATACTACACACTTGACAAAAAAGAGAGAAAAGTCTTGTGTGAATGGGTGAAAGACCTTAAGTTTCCGGATGGTTACATCTTAAATATGGGTATATGTGTAGACATGAGTAAATTGAAGATGTTTGGCATGAAGAGTCACGATTGTCACGTTTTCATGCAGGGAATACTACCCATAGCTTTTCGAGAACTACTCCCACAAGCTGTTTGGAAGTCGATGACAGAGTTGTGCTTATTCTTTCGTGATTTTACATCACAAAACATAAAGAATGAGGACATGGAGACACTTAACAATAACATCTCATTGATTTTGTGTAAACTTGAGCGTATATTTCCGCCAAGCTTCTTTGACTCAATGGAACATTTGTCTATCCATCTAGCTGACGAGGCAAGAGACCAGTTCAATATCGATGGATATACCCATTTGAGAGGTACTTCAAAACATCATAATTTTATTAATATTTCAACTAATACATTATGATTAATGCTTTCCAAATGAATCATTTCATTACAGATATTTGAGAAAACTAAAAAATAATGTCAAGAACAAATTAAGTGTTGAGGGATACATATGTAATGCATAATTACTGGAGGAAGCCACTGCATTTTGCTCCTATTATTTTGAGGATCATGTCAGTATGATACATAGAGAGTTGCCTCGCAACTACATAGGAGGATGTTATACTAGTGGGGAACAAGATCAACCAGGCTTGCTTTCCATATTCAAATTGGCTGGAACTAGTTTTGGAAAGACAGCCAAAAGATCATTGGATGATAGGGAATACAGAGCTTCTCATCTATACGTACTCCATAATTGTGTGGAGATCGATCCATATATCAAGTAAAGTTTTACAACTTAATATAACACTTCTATTTAATTGAAGATGCAGTTTTTATCAACTAATATCTACTTGTTGTATGAAGGGAGTACGAATCACAACTCATGCTCTTAAATCCATGGATTTCTGACATGGACATTGACAAGAAAATGTCGACAAAATTTCCTAAATGGTTTTGTACCTATGTGAGTCAAATTGTCACTAATCTAACTTGAATTGAATTTATAATTAAGATATATATATATATATGCATCAATACTTAACTTGATAAATATAACTTTTTGGTGATATAGGTACAAACTTATGTAACAGATCCTGTTATGTGAGATATTGCACGTGGATCTTCACCAATGATTACAACATATCATGGTTATTTGGTAAAAGGTTAAAAATTTCACACGATATCTCATGGAACTCACAAAGAAACTATGAATAGTGGTGTGTGCATTAAAGCTGGTAACTATGGATACTCGAGTGAGACAGATTTTTATGTACAATTGGTCGAAGTGTGCGAACTCACATATCTAGGATTATACAATAAAAAGGTCATTTTATTCAAGTGTGAAGAAGATGATGATGAATATGAAGAAGATGAAGCTTCAGATGACGAAGAAGAAGAAGATGACTAGAATGACTATTTAGATGAGGATGAGGAAGATGAAAATGACAATGAAGAAGACGACGAAGATTAACACATTGTGTAGAAAACTTACCATATTCGAATTTCAACTTATTAATTATAAATACAACTCATTGTATTTCAATATAAAACTTCAACTTATATGTTTTTCGTTATAAATGCAACTTATTTAATAATTTTCAACCTAATAGATGTCTTCGGGTTGGAGATCTTCACCACGAGATGATCTTGGTACTCCTCGCGAAAGGGGTACATGACATTCTCCACTATCCTTCGGGGTCGGCCAGGGTTCCCCGGGCTCATCATCTGGATATGAGTTCGGTACTGGTCTGAGCTACCACGTTGGTGGCTTACGTTTAGGAGGTCCGTCATCTAGCTCCGATACTGATCAGCACGGGGAGCCGAGATCCACAGGGGACTTCATTCTCTCTATGAGTGAGCCGGGATACGTAAATACAATCACATATTCAATTTTAACACGTATTTAATAAGTAATTTAAAAGACTGATATATATGTTTCAAACATGACTTATGTAGAGGATTTTACCCGCACAGCAACCCAGCTGATTACATCTAGGAACTATTTAAGATAGTTCTGAATCCGACTTGATACAGTTGAAAGCTAACGCCTCCTGATGTAAGTCAGAGATATTGGGAGGAGTTTAAGGTTCGAAAATTTTCTAAAACTTTCAAATTCATTCTAAATTATAACAATAACTTGAAGTTAACCACAATTTCTAACATACATTTTGAATGCTACAAAAACTTTATTTGGGAATCTGCGATCGATGCCAAGATTCGAGAGGTGTGGTACGATAAGTGCCAGGAAAAATATAAGGACTATATCTGCGGGATCAAGAGGAGGAGGAGGAATGATCCTCCATCGTGAGGTGGAAAGCCGGGAGGTGGACTGATGATATTTGGGTGGGTTGGTTCGCTTACTGGTCTCGGGATGATGTCATCAATAAATCCCAGACAGCGAGGTGCAACAAGATGTCTGAGCCTCAGGGACCGGGGACTGGTCCTATCAAGCATAGGGGAGGGGGTCTAAGTCCATTATCCAACAAGCTGAAGAAAAGGTAATTTCAATTCATAATTTCAATAATGTTTTATAGATTTAATTCATATACACAAGTTTCAATAACAAAACCTGATTGGTATGTCATGCATAAGCTGTTGAGAAGGGAGCACCTCCGATAGACTGCATATTCGACTCCTTTCTTGATGAGCATCGGTACGCAGACGGGACGTACACCGATGCAAAATCGCAGGCGATTGCGGTAAGTCATAATTTCAACATAATATATATAGTTTCTAATTTCAATCTTTATGATATATTATTAACAAATGTTTATTTCTCGTGTAAATGCAGACTAAGGTGTTTGCCCGTGCGGAGCAGGAACGTGCCCAGCTATTTGAGGGGGACCACGATACAGTGGACATCAACGAGTTCTACTTGGACGTTCTCAGCGCCCCGGACAAGAAGAAGCGATTGTTTGGTACGGGATCAGCGGGGAATGAGTTGAGATCCTCGAGATTCTCTGGATCATCATCCGCCTCACGAGCCAGCAGGAACGATGTTGAAGAGTTGCGCCGCCGAGTAGAAGAGCAGGACCATGAGCGCCAAGAGTACTTGGCTGAGCAGAGGAGATTGGCTGAGCAGACGGCACGTCTGCGATCTCAGTACGATTAGATAGCTTGATGGATGCAGTCACAGCAGCAGGGAGGAGCTGGTGGTAATTCATTTCCCCCATTTCCCCCTCCCCATTTTCTCGATTATGATTCCTACTCATACTTTCATCATGTATTTGATACTGATACTGATATACTACTTTTTGTATTAGTACTGTTTACATCTTTGGTTTATATTACAGAAGCGTTCAATTCGAATTTTGATCGATTTCATTTTTGGTTGATTTTAAATTATCGTTCAATGTTCCATTATAATTGTATTGTCTATTGTGATAGTTTTTAGGTTACGGATAATATAAAAACAAAAAAATATTATAAAAAAATTAAAATCTAACGACAGACTCTTAATATGTCGTTAGGTCAACAGTCAAAAGTGGACGACGGATTCGAGGTCCGTCGTTAGGTTTTGACCATTGATCTAACGACGGATTAAGGTCCGTCATTAGCTAATGATGGATATATCCGTCATCCCATCTGTCGTTAGTGCTCTGGCGCTGTTGACGGCCACCGGGGGAATCTAACGACGGATGTGCAGTCCGTCGTGACTAATGACAATTATTTTCCATCGTTAGTCCATTTTTAACTAACAACGGACTATATATTATGTCTTCATAAGGGCTAACGACGAAGGAAATACAGACGGATATGGTCTGTTGCTAGTCCGTCGTTTGCCCTCAGGGACGACAGAAATCAAGGGCTAATGACGGAATAATTCATCGCCAGTATGCCCTTTTTTTGTAGTGAACATGTCCAATAGGTTCCTCTTCAACCTCCTCAGTTTTAGGTTCATAAACCTCTCCTTGTGCATTCTCCTGCTCTTTCTACTTCTCATTTTCTCTCCCAATCTCCTCCCCTGGTTGAGATACCATTGGTTGATCAGGTTGAGCTGATTTTGAAGTAGATGGTTGTTGTTGTGGTGCATTATCTGAAGTACTAGGCTGGTCTGGTGCTGCCTCTTCATGTATATCCATTGGGATTGTATCATCTACATGATCTGATGGAGCAGATTGGTCTCCTACGTTCTCTTCTCCCTCATTATCTAACTCTGGTACGGAATTGAAGAAGTCCATCTTCTCTTTATAGAAGGGCTTCAGATTGACTTTTAGCTTTCTTGCTTCATGTTTGGCAATTCTCAATATCATGTCATGATATGACTCTTTGATTTCTACTATCGTAGATACATCAAAAATGTTTTGAAGAGTGGCCTCCTCAATCTTCAATTCCTCTATCGATTTGATGGTGAGCAGAGCGTCAAGTACATAAAATTCATTGTTCTTGATCAGCAGATATATCTTGATACGTCGAGCTGCTACATAACTCTTGGGAGTTAGCTCGATTCCAGGAAAGTCTTGAAGCACCAAATGGTCTACTTCATTCTCGATCAACTGTATCACCTCCTCTTGGCAGTGATCTCATCGATCTCTTCTTCTTCCTCCTAATCAATCATTTCCAAGTGATCAGGTGATATCGATGTTGAAGCTATTCTAGCTGGAGAAAAATCCTTCTCATGCCTTGGGTCAGAGGATGATTCTGGTATGACATCATCTAAGATCTCTCGATCTGGAGAGACTGCTGGTGATATTGGTTGTTGCTTCCTTAATCATCTCTTCTTCGGCTGTGGTGGTGGTGAAGATGTCTCTGTTTCCGAAGAGCTTGCCCTCTTGGCAGGTTTGCGTTTTTCCTTCTTGTCTTTCTTATCTTTCTTCGATTCCCCCTTGGATGGTGCAACGTAGGTTGGATTCGAATTTCCCATCTCCAATAAATGCTTCATGTGAACCTCATCTTTAACTTTGTTGAATAAAGCTGGTAATAAACCAAGTGCCATCTCGAGCTGATATTGCTCCTTTGGCAAGTTGTTCTGCTGGTTGAAAGATACGGCTTCTTTCCAAGCCCAATTCTTGAAGAAAGCTTCAATCATGAAACTAATTTTCATAGCATGCCTCAGTTGTCTCTTCACAGATACGCCATCAATCTGTCCTTTGTCATTCTTGCTAACGTTCACCAATCGGGCCTCCATTGCTAATAGACTGAATAACACTCTTCCCCAATTAATTGGCAGGTTGAGTACAACTGCAGTTAATATCCTCATCTTGGCTGGAGTGACGTGGTTATACGATCCGCTGTGAGTCATAAAAATCCTCTATACAAAGTCAAACAACAACTTGTATCTGGGAGTTAGCAATGTTCTGGAAAATATCCTCCCTGTATATGTGGTTGTAATAACCATTATCTCTTCAACAGCTTCTTGCAGTTTTTCCTTTATAATTTCAGATAGATCCATTCCTTCATCCTTCAAATGGTATGCATGCAAAATCATTTTCATGACATCATAGGTAGGTGGTCTTGCTGGTATTTCGATCTCCTATCGGCATCAGAATTGTCGCTTCTTCTGCTGTCTTATCATCTTCCCATGTTAAATAGAAGACAACAACTTGTCTTGGTAAATACATCTCAGGATGAGATGTCACTATATTATGGAATCCTAGACAAGAGTTTTATAGGTTAATAACACATAATTATCCAAGTTTAAACTAAACTATATCAGTTTCAACTATACTTAAGCATAAACAATATGAACATCATATATGCGATTTTCCAGGTTTCTTCACATCTTCAAGAGAGTTCTATTTCCAATCATGCATTCTTATCAGATTATCATAATCATGATTTTCAATAAGATTCATAGCAAGAAATAATCATGAACATCATAAATATCAAGAACTCTAAGCATAAACCCAGGATATGAAGAAATTCTTAGAAAAACAAATATAACAATCAGTAAAGAGAAATACAAAGAATTCAATATTCTACTTCTTGTATAAACGGTATAATTACTCATATAAGCATAACATAAATTAAAATAGAACCTCTGCATCGTTGGAATAAAGCATAAATTTCTTCAAGTTTTTGAAAGTTGTGGGTGTTGTAAACCACATATGGTTCTGGAGAAATATGTTTTTGAACTTCTGAAACACGTTCTGTGAACTTCATGATTGATTCTACCATTTTCGAAAAGAAGTTTGAAGGTTTGAAAAGTTTTTGAGAGGATTTTGCAAAGAATATGCTCAGGCAGAATATGCTAAGGTGAAGAAAACTTTAAGGTAAAAAGAGGTAGAAGATGAACAATTAAACGTTCTAAATATATAAGCAAATATTGTGCAGTTAAGATTAAAAGTAAAAGATGGAGGTAGAGATGAATTCTCCCTTTTAGTTTTTCCGTTTTCATTCTTGGATTTTCCCACTTTGAAGAGCGTCCAGTACACATATCCGATTTGTAGGGTTAGATATCGGCGCGTACGTTTCGTCCTTTGTCTTTGCAACTTCCCTTTCCCAATTTTGGTAATCATTCTCTCTAGATACGCTTTCACATACATGCAATAATCATTACAAAGTATGTAATATACATCAAATCAGTCAATATTTATAGATAATATGCTTAGAGAAATCAATGCATTAAATAAAATCAGAAATCGATATTGAATTTGTGAGTTCGCCCTTAATTAAGTAATGTATATGGAAAATAATTTCCACATGGCATGAGTGATCTGAGTCTGGAACTTGGCTTCATGAGATATATTTCTTCATAGTGATCTGCTGATTTGACAAGTGATCTGTTTTTGAGTGATCTTGTGCATTGAAGTGATCTGTACTCTTGTTTCCAGTATTCTACTTTCTGACAATATGATACTAGTGAACTGCTAAGTGATTTGCATCCAGTGATCTGCTAAGTGATTTGTATCAGTGATCTGCTAGGAGATCTGTATCTTATCGATCTGCTTCTATCAGCCAAGCTTAGCAATCTTAACATTCCACATAGCATCTTAAATCTCTCTTCAGGTAATGCTTTGGTTAAGATGTCAGCTCGTTGTACTTCGGTGTGTATCTTCTCTATATGCACATTATTCATTTCCACGTGATCTCTTATGAAGTGGTGTCTCACATCCACATGTTTACACCTTGTATGTAAGACTGGATTCTGTATAATCGCAATAGCAGTCGAGTTGTCACAGAATATATGTATTTCATTCATATTGATCTCATAATCTTTGAGTTGCTGTTTAAGACATAGTATCTGGGCACAACAACTTCCAGCGGCCATGTATTCAGCTTCAGTAGTTGATGTAGCTACAGAGGTTTGCTTTTTTAAGAACCATGAGATCAATGTTCGACTAAAATTGTTTTGAATCGCTCGCAATCTTAACAAGGTCTTGGAAATCGAAATCTAGAGGAATGCGTAAAGTACTTTGGAAACTGAAAATGAAATAAGAACCTGAAAGCATAAACAAATAAACGAACTTGATAATAAACGAGACAAGAATAATAAATGGAAAACAAACTTGATTAATAACTAGAATGGTCTGGAATCCACAATGAAATACGAATTAGAATGTTGCGATCGGCTACCTTTGAGTACGAATTCAAAAACTAGAAACAACTAACTAGAAATCAAAAGTCTCGACCCTAGAACATGAGGTCGAGACGTGCTAAAAATATTAAGGCAAACATCTTGAATGAAGGTCTCGAAAAGATCTGGAGAATGGTGTCTCGAAAAAGGTATCAAAAATGGTGTTCATCGAATGAGAAACACGTCGGGTATTTATAGCCAAGAAGAGAGGTGAGCGGCCTCTGAGTGGCACGATTCCGCGGGTCGCGAGTGCGGCCGTTGGCCGCAGGGTACTCAGCAACTGCTGACCTTAGCCCTCACTGGCCCTCGCTCGCTGGCTCTGCTGTGGCTCGGCCTTAGTACGTACCACCTAATCAGTGGCCACGTAGGGCTACGCGGCCGCTAACTGGTGCTCTCAGCACTAGTCTTCACTCTTTCGTCATTTCTCGATCTTTTCTCATCTCTTTTTCAACTTCAACACTCGTTTAAGCTTGTGACCCATAAACATAAAATGAATTGTAAATCGAGCCAAAACATCATACAAAGATGGAAAATAACACGAATAAAGACACGGAAACTATGAGTTTAGACAATTAAAAAGAGGCTAAACAACCCCTCCACACACAAACCTTGCTTGTCCTCAAATCTATTCACAGCATGTATTCATGAAAAGACTTCAAATCATTCCAAAATCGATCTTCATATCATTACGTCACATCACGTCACATAGAGATTATAGAAGCAAGTAGACCACTTAGACTAGATAATCATCATTTCGAACAACGCAAAACAATAATGCAAAAGGAAACATCGAGATCACATAACCGACTAGAATTTTTATCCATCTTAATAGCGTATCTTTCTCTTTTCTTTTCTTTTCTTTTCAACATGAGGAATACTAAGGAAAATGTTCACCGAGTGATTACTCCGAATGTTCGGGTTTTCCTGGTGTGGTTTCCCATACCCATCTCTTTTATAATTTTGAATTATTGATTAAGAGAGCGGGGTAGAATCCTTATATATTCCTATTTTTCACGAACTCAAAAAGGCAACTTAGAACAATGTCAAGTTATGTGGTCATTATTGCGAGGTGTGAACAATTAGGGGTTCCCTAACGTATCCTCATGCGGTTTCCCATGCTCATGGTTCCCATAAGAGCAGAGACCTCTTGACAAAGTTCGATTTTCAATAAAAAACAACTAGCCAATCGAATCAATCAATTTATACCAGCATGCATCACTATCTCGATCATTCTACTAAGATTAATAATCTGGTCATAATGTTCCACACATTCCTAGTTTATCTACGTTTCATAATATAAATCTAGTAAAATCAATCAAGGCTTTCAAATCTTATCATATCTCAAACACATGCCACGACTCGATTCAACCTCAAGGTGTCAAGACAAAGTAGCTCTAAAATAATTAAAATTTTGCATACTAATGACACTAAAATAAAACACCCAATGCACGCACGAAAAAGTCACCCGCCCCCCCCCCCCCCTACAAAGATATAGCAATTCCCTCATTGCAAAAAGTAAAAATCTAAAGAGTAGGGATAGAGAAGACGTCCCTGAAATGTGGCATTCAGAGTGACACAACGGAAGGAAAACCTGAAAAAGAAAACTAGAAAACAAAGGGAAAACAAAGGTTAGCCAATCACAAACTCACATTAAAGCAGTAAATGTAAAATAATGTGGGTTGCCTCCCACGAAGCCCTTCTTTTACGTCACTAGCTTGACGAGACATCATAATCAACCGGGAGTGTCAAAATTGGGGACTGACTGCACAACTTCGGGCATGGAGTCTTTTTAGATGTAAGGTTTTACTCGATGCCAATTTACTTTAAATGACGTCTTCCCCTTTTTTGGCATGTGGTGCATCACCCTTAGATGGTGGAATTTTTCTGATAATGGGTGGGCTGATCGTCTGAGATTTGATTTGGCTTAGACGTGTTTTTGTTCCGTTGTTTGGGCGCATGAGGGCCTCCGCGTAGGTGAGTGAAAAGGTGGGCCGAGAGTGGGAGTCAGCGGTTGCAGAGTAGTCAGTAACCGTTGGCTCAGGATGGGGGTGCCGTTGCGCCCAGGCACGGGCGCTGGTGCGTGACAGGCATCAGGTCAGCGGCCGCTGAGTGTGCCGCGATCGTTGACCATGCCTGACGTGAAATATCTCAGGGCACCTATCTGCGAGCATTGAGTTTCCGCGCTCGCTGACCTGGTCCCTCGTCAGGCATCGCGCCCTTCAAAACTTCTACTTGGTTAGTCCTCTTTGTTGTGTCTGTTGGATCAGGAGCACCCATCAAAATTAACGTACTGGCCCCACACACCAACACTTTCTCTCCCAGTCTGCTTTGTCCTCACTGACAGAATGACCCAGGACACTTCCTTGTAGGTCACCCATCATAATATTGTTCCAAGCCAAGCACGCTTCACCTTGGAGTTTCTACTTAGGGGTCACCTGAAAAGATGATGCACCATGTTGGTATGAGTAGTACTAATCAATTCATTTAACCTCTCATCAACAATGGTAGTGCAGACCCTTTTTGACTGAGGTAGGCCGCACTCCCATAAGCTCTCTCAGATACGATACACGGAGGACCCACCCTCCGGGCGATGCTGAGGTCCACTTCCCAACAGTGTCGAAGCCTTTCCTTTGAGCAACATCTTTACTATAAAAATCCTGCAATGTAGATTTCTCTACCAAAGGATTTGTAGCATCTATATAACAACACATATCAATGAAATCGACTGAAGATGAAGTGTGATCCCGGTGCGCAGAAAAAGATACTTTCTCATCAAGGACAAAAATTTTAATGGTACCTGTTGGGAACCCTGAAGTAGTTTGGTTTTGATGATGATCTTTCGAAACACACTTAGTCTTTACAGCTTTGATTGGTGTTAAATTGTTCTACATGTTAACAGATCACTAAGCATAAAGTGAATTCTGATAGAGAACAGATTAGGAGATGACTTAGCATGTAAAGGAATTATTCCTATAAAAGTCATTTCAATAATAGTCTAGGTTGAAGACCAAGACATTTTTCAAAAAGAAGAAATCGATCTGCTATGACAGTCATCGACCAGATCACCGACTAGATCGATGATCACAGCGAAGCACCAGATCAATAGAGTCAGCAAACCACCAGATGACATCATCTTACACATCATATCCACTTGCCACGTCAATATTGAAGTCCATCCACTAAGGTTTGGAAAGAAAATCCTTGATTGACACGAAGATGGAATGTAATCACTATCGATCTGCTTTCCATACTTAGAGGATTCAGTCAACGCTTCTACAAGGCAAGAGCAGATATGATGGACATCATTGATTGGCATTCTACAATCATCTCGCGCCAATCAACAAACGGCTAGAATTTCAAATTCAAAGCCTATATATATTTTTGGAGCTCAAAAGTCTGAAAAAGATACGTGTGCTACATCGATAAAAACATTCTCAAGCAGTCAATTTCTACTTCAGACTAAAGCTTCAAACTGTTTGTGATTCTAAATCACACCAACCCATCCTCGATTCAAGTCTGTCTTATCGAGAGAAAGGAGATCACCCTGCTAGCTAGTAGTTTTCTAGTGGTAACGTAGAGGTAATATGTTGTAAAGGGACACGACCCTTATTCGTGCATAAGTTTCAACCAAATTGTATTTGAAACTTGTGGCTCGTTCTCCGCGAGTATAAAGAAGAAGAGTATCCTAGTAGTGGATAATATGATCTAGTTTTGATCAGACCGTGGACGTAGGAATTTCCCGAACCACGTTAAACAATTGTGTCACTTATCCTTCTGCATATTTATATTTTGTTGTTTATTTATTCTAACCCTTGCACTATCATTTAAAATGCATTTCAATCAACCTGCTTTATCGATCTGGATTATAATTAAGGTTTTCAATATAAAGAGAACCAACTAAGTCCACCATATTTCCGCACACACAATACTTTGAAAGTAATAAGATCACTCTTATTATTGTCTAAGTATTTACACTAAAGAGCAACCTGTTTTGGATTGATCTGCTATCGATCTGTCGATCGATCCGGTCAGTCATCTGCCGAGCAATTTCTTCTTTAAGAATAGCTTGAACTCTCTTATAATCAGCCAAGTAAACTGAAAAGTTTGTATTTGGTGTATTCCCCCCCCCCCCATACACCAAACCTTGCTCTTTCGGGACCAACAGTACCATTTTAACATCAATAATAGTATTTGTGGTAGCTATAAAAGGTCGTCCTAGAAGGAGTGTATGCTCTGCACCATTCTCACACACATCCCCTATCTCAAGCACGACAAAATCAGCTGGAACAATTAATTCACCAATCTTAACAAGAACATCTTCGATTATGCCTTTAGGATGTCTCACAGATCTATCTACTAATTGTAAGCACATGCGAGTGGATTTCAATTTACCTAATCCTAATTGTTTAAAAATAGAATGAGGCATAAGATTAATTCCAACTCCTAAGTCTAGCATGTCAGATGCTGCCTTACCATTTCCTAAAGCGATGTTAATAACGAAACTACCTGGATCACGCCGTTTAGCGGGTAAGGGCTGCTGCATGATCGTACTTGCCACTTCGGAGACCGTTACCATTTCTTTATCGTAGAATTTTTTCTTCTTTGAGATCAGTTTCTTGAAGAACTTGACGTAGGATGGGATGTTCTTGATCACTTTAAGGAGGGGGACATTGACTGTGACTTTGGAAAGCATCTTATATATGTCAGTGAACTACTGGTCACTTTTGACATTCCTTAACCTACTAGGATAAGGAATAGGCGGGATATATGGATTTACGGCCTTATGAAGCTCCTCGTCGAACTGTTTTCTCTCCACTTCGGGTGGTGGCCCGTCCTCCTTGTCAATTTTGGTTTTGGAACGCATCTCCATCTTGTTATCCACCACTTTTCCATCCTTTAAGACGGACACTACTGACCTTGTCCTGGAATTTTCCCCGTTTGCTGGCTTTGTTTTAACTGATTCACAGCACCAAAAATTTTCCCAATAGCTATCTCGAGACGTTTGATTGTGGCATCTTGAGCTTCTCGGCCTTCTTGCTTTCTTGTATAAATGCGGCTAGGTTGTCCTCAATAGACGATCTTTGGGGAGGAACAGATTGAAGTGGGTATTGCTGCACCGGTGGGGGATAAAGTTGTTGTTGTGGGGGAAAATACTGTGGTTGCGGTGGATAGTATTGCTGCTATTGATGTTGAGGGCGAAAGTTCTGAGCCGGTGGCCGTCTGTTTTGGAAATTTTGTGCTCCATGCCCTTGGAATTGGGGTGGTTTCCATCCTAAGTTTTGTTGAGGTTGAGGATGGGGTGTGAATCCTTGTGTCGCATAAATCTCAGCTTGTCCTTCAGGTGTCATCTCTTCTATTTGCGGACATCCCTCTACGACGTGGCCAAAGTCGCCACAAATACCACACGGCTCAAGTGAAACTTGTTGAACAGATGGTGATGGGATCTGTTCATCTTCAATTCATGTAACTCCCTCATCATGTCCGCCATTTTCTTCTTAAGGTCGGGACTCGTAGTGACTGCACTGGCTCCATTCGTCTCAGTCGAGAGGACTTTTACAGCGAACTCGCAGCTAGGGTTTCAAAAATCTCGTTCATCTCCTCCGCCGTCTTGACTGCAATGTTTCCTCCCACCGAACTGTCCACCATGAATTGAGTAGTCTGGAGCAAACCATCATAGAAGAACTGACACCGCATATTAGGTGCCATCTGATGGTGGGGGCACTACTGAAGTAGCTCTTGGAATCTCTCCCACGCCTCATGGAATGACTCGTCATGGGCTTGCGCAAAATTCATATCTTGGTACCTGCCGCTTAAGTTTAGTGATGCGGGTAGTACTTCAACATGAACTTCTCACAAACCGATGCCCAAGTGATGAGTGATCCGGGTTGAAGAAATAGGAAACAATATGTGGCTCTATCCTTCAATGTGTAAGGGAAACACTTCAACTTGAGTTGATCCTCCGTCAATGAGTGAAGCGGGAAAGTTTGCAGCACCGTGCAATATTCTCAGATGAACGTTAATGCATCTTCACTCGGGAGTCCATGATACGTCGGGAGCAGTGATTGGTGGTGTGACTTCAACTCATAGTTTCGAACTGCGATGGCAAGAACAATGGCTGAAGTAGAAATGGCGCCGAACTTGGGCTTAGTGAAGTCGCCCATGTAGCGCGGTCTCTCGTCAACATTCTCATCGGCCATCTCTTCGAATAAGCGTGATAGCAAGAATTCGTCAATGTGCTCGATGTCTTCTTCTACAGTGGCTAGGATCTCACGCTTCCGGTTTATGTTGTCGATGAACGGCATCAAAGGATTTCTAGCATTGCGGCGACCTTGAATACAAAACAATCAACGAAAACGTTACGTGTACCACAATATAGAAGAAATAAGTAAACATAATTAAAATAAAAATGAATTAAATCGCATAAAGCCTTCCTCGACAACGGCGCAAAAATTTGTTTGACTAAAATTGTTTTGAGTCACTCGCAATCTTAACGAGGTCATCTAGCAATAATAAGACAACCCAAGTCGTATTCTCAAGGAAGCCTTAGCAGGGAAATTCAATTCTTTGTTCGTAAACGAAAACAAATAAAAATATTGTTAAAGATTTTAAAACTAGGCAAGGAATATAAATAACAAACGCACGTAAAATATAATCTAATGAAAACAATGAAGAACCGAATTGTCTAACTAAGAAAATGAAATGCGAATTTTAGAGAAAGCATGTAACTTGGAAATCGGAATCAAAAGGAATGCGTAAAGTACTTTGGAAACCGAAAATGAAATAAGAACCCGAAAGCATAAACAAATAAACGAGACAAGAATAATAAATGGAAAACAAACTTGATTAACTAGAATGTTGCGATCAGCTACCTATGAGTACGAATTCAAAAACTAGAAACGACTAACTAGAAATCAAAAGTCTCGACCCTAGAACATAGGGTCGAGACGTGCTAAAAATATAAAGGCAAACGTCTTGAATGAAGGTCTCGAAAAGATCTGGAGAATGATGTCGCGAAAAAGGTGTCGAAAATGGTGTCCATCGAATGTGAAACGCGTTGGGTATTTATAGCCGAGAAGAGAGGTCAGCGACTGCTCAAAGTCAGCGGTTGCTGAGTTGCACGATTCCGCGGGTTGCGGGCGCAGCCGTTGGGCGATGACCGAGTCAGCCAAGTGGTCAGCGACCTCTAAGGGTTCAACGACCGCTGACCCTGGCTCTCGCTGGTCCTCGTTCGCTGGCTCGGTGTTGGTCCCGAAAGAGCAAGGTTTGGTGTATGGGGGAGGGGGAATACACCAAATACAAACTTTTCAGTTTACTTGGTTATTAATTAGAGAGTTCAAGCTATTCTTAAATAAGAAATTGCTCGACAGGTGACTGACCAGATTGATCAATAGATCGATTCCAGATCAGTCCAAACAGATAGCTCTCTAGTGTAAATACTTAGATAATAATAAGAGCGATCTTATTACTTTCTAAGAATTGTGTGTGCGGAAATATGGTGGATTTAGTGAGTGCTCTTATATAGAAAACCTTAAAGATTAATCAGATCGTTAAAGCAGATTGATTAAGGTGCAGTCTATATGGAAGTGTAGGGAGTTAGAAATAATAAACAACTGAAAGTAAATATGCAGAAAGATAAATAATACAGTTGTTTAACGTGGTTATCAGATCGATCACTGTCACGCTTCTTGTAGAATTTGTTTTTGTTGTCTTTATAGAAATGTCTGTATTTCTTCGATCTGATCTCCATCTTGTCCATACGTTTGGCGATCATTGCAAACTCTTTTAGTAGTTTATCATATCCTTTCTCTTCATCTAGAGTAGAAGGTTCAGAAAGATCATCTAGTTTGCTCTTTGCTTTGTAGGCTACTTCTTTATCCTTCTTAGAGCTGCTATCTGCCTTTTTGGACAGATGATCTGGTCCACGAATTCTTTGTATATCGCATTCATGGCCTTCAAGGTGATCAAATAACGCTTCAGTAGATAGTTCATTGAAATCTGCACGTAGAGGTTGCATAGCAGCATATATCTCCCAACTAGGTGGAAGTGCTCTTAGTACTTTCATATTCTTCTCTCTTTGAGTATATTTGTTCTTGTTGAACGCTAATATTTCAAGGAGGATTCCAATGAATCTCATCTTCATTTGTTCTATTGTCTCGCCTGGTTTCATTTTGAATTCATCATATTTGTTGCAGGCAAGAGACAGCTTGTTCTCAATCATGACTTCAGATCCTAGACACAAGTCTCTTAGGGCTTCCCACATTTCTTTGGCAGTATCCAGGTCTTGGATTTTGGCCAGATGTACCCCTTTGACTGTGCTAGATATGATCCCTTTAGCAAACTCATCCAGATTGGCTTCACGATGCTCTTCTGCTGTATATTTCCTTGGATCTTTAGGAACAATCTGTGTAGTTACACCAGTTGAGTTGGTTACTGTAACTTCTTCTGTGATTTGTAGTGGGCCATCTACAATAACTTTCCACATCAGATAGTGATGAGCTTTGAGTGCCATTTTGATTCTGAAGCTCCATTCTCTATATCCTTGGATGGAGAATTCTTCACAAGCCCTAACAACAGATGATTCCATAGCAGATAGTATGCACGTGAATGAAAATAGGTTTTCCTAGATCTATTCAAGTTGACCACGCAGGTTTTAGCCTTGTGAAACAAAAATAATGGTCGTTTGAACCACTGCTCTGATACCACTTGTTGGTCCCGAAAGAGCAAGGT
>JAPKLX010000150.1:274690-288517 GCA_026898415.1 Leonotis leonurus | reverse complement strand
AATCTTGACTTTCATCCTATATTAAGTTGAGATTGACTTCTATAGGAGTATTTCCTTTACATATCAAGTCATTTCCTAATCTATTTCATAACAGAGTACACTTTATATCTAGTGATCTGTTTAACACGTAGATCAGTTTAACCTTTAAGATAACAAAGTGTGTTTAGAAAGACCATCATCAAAACAAGGTTACTTAGGGTTCCCAACATAGAGAGTTCAAGCTATTCTTAAATAAGAAGTTGCTCGGCAGATGACTAACCAGTTTCATCAGCAGATCGATACCATATTAGTTCAAACAGATTGTTCTCTAGTGTAAACACTTAGACAATAATAAGAGTGATCTTATTATTTTCTAAGTATTGTGTGTGCGGAAATATGGTGGATTTAATGAGTGCTCTTATTAAGAAAACCTTAAGAGTTAATCAGATCGTTAAGCAAATTGATTTAGATGCAAATTAAATGATAGTGCAGATGATTAGAATAATAAACAACTGAAAGTAAATATGCAGAAATGTAAAGAACACAGTTATTTAACGTGGTTCGGGAAATCCTACGTCCACGATCTGGTCAAAACTAGACCAGATTATCCACTACTAGGATACTCTGCTTCTTTATACTCGTGGAGAACGAGTCACAAGTATCAATCAAAGCTAGAGAGATACTTATGCACGAAATAAGGGTCGTGTCCCTTTACAACAGATTACCTCTACGTTACCACTAAAAAACTACTAGCTAGCAGGGTAATCTCCTTTCTCTCGATAAGACAGACTTGAATCGAGGTGGGGTTGGTGTGATGTAGTATCACAGTTTGAAGCTCTTAGTCTGGTTCAGAGATTGCTTGAGAGTATGTCGTCAATATAGCTCACGTGCGTTGTTCTTATTAATCTCCAGACCATGAACTCCAAGTATATATAGGCTTTGAATTTTAAAATTCTAGCCGTTGTTGATTGGCGTGAGATAGATGGTAGATAGCCAATCAATTATATCCATCATATATGTTCTTGTCTTGTAGAAACGTTGACTCAATCTTCTAAGTATGGAAAGCAGATCACTAACGGTTGCTTTCCTTCCTTATGTCAATCGTAGATTCTCAAACCCTGTTGGATGGGCTTCAATTTTGACGTGGCAAGATGGTATGATGTGTAGGATGATGTCATCTGGTGGTTTGATGACTCTATCGATCTGGTGCTTCGCTGTGATCATCGATCTGGTCAGTGATCTGGTCGCTGTTTGTTACAGCAGATCGATTCCTGTTTGGCGTGAAATCTTGGCCTTCATCCTATACGATTTATAGAAATGACTTCTATAGGAATAATTGCTTTACATGTTAAGTCATCTCCTAATCTGTTCTCTAACAGAATTCATCTTATAATAAGTGATCTGGTAAAACGTAGAACAGTTTAATTCAAAGAAATACTAAGTTTGTTTCGAGAGATCATCATTAAAACTAAAAATAATTAAGGGTTCCCAACACAACCGGTTCTTCTTCCTCTCGTGGATAATTAACCACCTCAATCTGGATTTTGCTAGTCTTGTCTGGTTCCCCCTTGACCTGTGTAGTTGTTTGTTCAGTAGCCTCATTCTATTGCTGTGATGGTTCAGAGTCTGGTATTGCTGCACTCTGTTGGTGAGCTTCAACTAATTCTTCCTCCTCATCCTCAACTATGCTTTAAAAAAAATGTAGTAATCCTTCTTTCTCATATAATGGTTCCAGATCGATATGTAATTTCTTGGCCTCATGTTTTGCTATGCCAAGGATGGTCTGAAGATAAATCTCTCTCAACTCTGCGTTTGATACACGCGCTTGATCCTACGGTTGCAGTGTGGCGCGTCTTTGTTTTAGCTGTCAATTTTCTTTCTTTTTCTTGGTTTGGTAAAAATCTCCTCGATCACGTTTCCCAAACACTGTACTTAATCATCAAAAATAAAAGATTTGGTATATTATGTCAGAATTTAGATATATGGGCTATGATTGAAATTGATATAATCGCCGTATCTTGTTGACTTTCCCCCTTGACCAAGTAATTGGAATATTAATAAAAAGACTAATTAATATCCACGTGATTGCTAGTCATCTGGTCCAGATCAATCTCGAACTGTTGTCAACACTATTGATCTGTTTATGCCATTTTCAAATTTGGGCATCAATCTTGTGTGATGACCTTTTAATAATTCCTGTTGAATTTTGAAACGATCTGTTCTTCATCAATTTTTGATGATCTGGTGCTAATTCCCTGTTGGAATTTTATGATCTGTATCTTGATGATCTGGTACTAATTCCCTGTTGGAAATTTATGTGATCTTTGTTTTTCATCAATCTGTACTATATCAATCTGGTTCTTTCTTCCAGATTTAACAATCCTAATTTCCCACAAAGCATCTTAAATCTTTCTTCTGGTAATGCTTTGGTGAGGATATCTGCTCTCTGTATCTCAGTGTGTATCTTCTCGATCTGTATATGTTTTCTTTCAACATGATCTCTTATAAAGTGATGTCTCACATCTACATGTTTGCATCTGGTATGCAAAACAAGATTCTGTGTGATTGCTATAGCAATTGAGCTATCACAGAAGATGGGTATTTCCTTGACATCGATCTTGTAGTCTTTGAGTTGTTGTTTTAACCAGAGTATTTGTGCACAACAACTTTCATCTGCCATATATTCAGCCTCTGTAGTTAATGTGGCAACAAATGTCTGCTTCTTTGAGAACCATGAGATCAATTTATTTCCTAAAAACTGACATGTGCCAGATGTTGACTTTCTATCTAACTTGCATCCAGCATAATCTGAGTCTGTATATCCAGTTAGCTCAAAGTTATCTTCACAAGGATACCATAATCCAATATGAGTTGTTCCTTTAAGATATCTTAATATCTTCTTAGCTGCTTCCATGTGAGATTCTTTGGGGTTAGCTTGATATCTAGCACATACTCCTACTGCAAATGTAATGTCAGGTCGACTGGCAGTTAGGTAGAGTAGTGATCCTATGATCCCTCTATATTGAGTGATATTTGCTGGTTTTCTCTCTGGATCAGGATCAATTTTCTCGTTGATATGCATTGGAATTTTAACAGGTTTACTGTCTTTGATCCCAAATTTAGTCAGCAGATCGTGAGTATACTTTGCTTGATTAATGAAGATGTCATCTGGTAACTGCTTGACCTGCAAACCTAGAAAGAAATTAATTTCGCCCATCATGGACATTTGATACTTATTTTTCATAAGTTCAGCAAATTTATCACACAAATAAGTAGATTGAGATCCAAATATGATATCATCTACATAGATTTGTACTAAAAGGATATTCCCTTTAACTTTGATGATGAACAAAATCTTGTCAACTGATCCTCTTCTGAATCTAGATTCTAGTAGAAATGTAGACAATGTCTCATACCAAGCTCTAGGGGCTTGTTTTAGACCATAGACTGCTTTTGTCAGTCTGTATACTTTCTGATTTGGATCTGCTTCTTCGAATCCAAGTGGTTGTTCCACATAGACTTCCTCTTCAAGGATACCATTTAGGAAGGCACTTTTGCAATCCATCTAGTATACTTTGAATCTTTTGTGTGCAGCATATGCCAAAAATAGCCTTATAGCTTCTAGTCTGGCTACGGGTGCAAATGTTTCATCAAAATCAATGCCTTCTTGTTGATTATAGGTTTTAGCTACTAATCTGGCTTTGTTTCTGACTACTTCACCCTTCTCATCTCGTTTATTTTTGAACACCCATTTTACACCTATCACACCTTGGTGTTTAGGTCTGTCCACGAAATACCAGACCTCATTTCTTTTGAACTCATTAAGTTCTTCTTGCATTGCTGTTATCCAATCTGCATCTTGTAGTGCTTCATGAGCATCAGATGGTTCAATGCGAGAGAGATAGCAACTTAACAAGGCACTTTCTCCATGCATTCTTCTTGTTTTCACACGATCTGATGGGTTCCCAACGATCTGTTCTGGTGGATGATCTTGTATCCATCTCCTTCTCCTGGTCATCTCTTCATCAGATATCTCAGGATCAGGTTAATCTATTGGTTCCTCAAATTCAGTGTGAGTTGTTGATGAAACTTGAAATGGATTCTCATCTGTTCTTGCTTCTGGATTTTGATATTCAGATTGATTATCATCTGCAATGATGTTTCATTGCTTTCAGTTGATGATCTATTTTCATCCAATTCATGTTGGATTGTTCCCCCTTGATGTATAATTTCTTCAATAATTGGTGGAGTATTGATCTCATTATCAACACTTTTTGAATTCCAGATAAGAATATCTTCTAGTAATATCTCATTATCAACACTTTCTTGTAGACAACACTTTCTATTGTTCCAGATCTCATATGGTGTCTTTCCATGTTTGAGTGTAATTGATGATCTGTTCTGAGTAAAACAAGCTGTGTAGATCGCTTCTGCCCAGAATTTCTTGGGTAGATTGGTAGCATTTAGCATTGTACGAGCTGCTTCTTTAAGTGATCTGTTTCGCCTTTCAACAACTCCATTTTGTTGAGGTGTTCTAGCAGCTGAAGTTTGATGAGTGATTCCCATCTTATTGCAGTATGCTTCATTCTTTTGGTTGAGAAATTCTTTTCCTCGATCTATTCTGATAGTAACTCCACTCACCTCTTTCTGTTGGTGATCTTGTGTAGAAAATCAGGCAGTTTGACTAGTGTCTCTTTCTTCTTTAACAGAAAGATGACCCAGGTGAACCTTGAGTAGTCATCTATGATTACTAAGGTGTATTTTCTCCCATTTATGCTTAGAGGTTTAACTGGTCCAAACAGATCCAGATGCAAAAGCTCCAGTATTCTTGATGTTGAGTGAGCTGTTTTGCTTGTAAATGATGATCTGGTTTGCTTTCCAGCTTGACAAGCATCACATATATGATCTTTATCATATACTTGATCTGGTAGACCTTCCACTAATTTTTCTTTGGCAATCCTGTTGATTGACTTGAAGTTTAGATGGCTTAATCTCCTATGCCATAACCAACTGGTTTCTGATACAGTCTTAGTGACTAAGCAGGTCTCGATCTGGTTTGTCCACTGGACAATGTATAATCTATCCTGCAGTTTACCGGTAAGGAGTATCTCATCTCATTCCTTGTTCTTCACAAAACAGTTGTTAGTATCAAAGATGATCTGATTACCATTGGCACAGAATTGACTTACTGAAAACAGATTGTGACTAAAACCCTCAACATACGATACATGAGATGGTGGTCTTGCCAACTTTTATGTTTCCATATCCTCTGGTGTACCCTTCTGAGTTACATCCAAAGGTGACCTGTGGTCCGGGATTTTCTATGTAATCTGATAGTAGATTCTTGTCACATGTCATGTGCTTCGAACATCCACTATCTATTATCCAGATTGTTCCTCTTACTATCTTGTTTCTTCTTGCAGTCTTCTGGTCCTGCAATTAATTAAATTTAGCTACCCTTCAACATTTGGGTGCTTGGTTATTAGCAAATGTTCCCTTTCGAATCCAGAATATTTTTGGGTTTGGAAACGAAATATAGCAAGTAATGATGTTCTCATCATTATCAATTTTAGACAGGGAATGAAATACAGATGGATGATGTCTCGCTATTCCATCATTTTTTAATCTCTTCTTAATAGGTAATGTCCTATTGACATTCTTTGCACTGTTGATATTTTTGGTAGATAATGTCCTGTTGACATTCTTTTTATGAGCATGATCTGTTTCTGTGTAATGAGCTGGTTGACCCTTTGTTTGGTAGTATTGTTTGTACCTGATCTCTTTTATCATCATCTTCTGGGGATGATCTTTCTTGTTTCTCAGATCTATTAGTTGATCTGATATTTGCTTTCTCTCTGGTACAAAGCTTATGGTTCCTGAAGATTTTTCCAAGTGACCTGGATATCCTAATCCAGATGTGCCTTTTTGCTGCAGATTGATTAGCAGTTTAGCACGTTGATCACTTTTGTAGATCATTTCTTTGCCTTTCTTTATCTTTTCTTCAGCCACGTTGTTTCTGTTGATGAGATCTTTGACCTTTGAGTTTAGTGAGTGAATCTCTCTATCTTTTCCCTTGATCTGTTCTTCCAGATCAGTTACTTGGGCAACGAATTGGGTGTTAGTTGTGCTCAATATCTGTTCAGATTTCTTCAGCCTATCATTTTCTTCCATAACTTCTCTAAACAGTCTTTTGATGCTCGAATAGCTCTTGAACATCTCATTAACTTCTTCCCATGAGTATTCAGATTGATCTTCTACTTCCTGTTTCAGATCATTATCATTTTAAGAGTTGGAATTGCAAGAATTTACCTCGACTTCATCCAGACTGTTGTCTAGTCCCACATAGCATTCATCCCAGCTTTCTTCGTCATTAGCAAAGAATGCTTCATTATTCTCTGATGAGCTATTTGAAAAATGACCCGAGCTGCTTGATTCTTGTTCAGCTAGCATGGCTTTGCGTTCATATTTGAGTTTTCAATCTCTTTTTGCTCTCAACTCTTCCCTTTGGCTTTTGGACAGATCAGGACAATCTGTTTTGAAGTGACCTGTTCTGCCACATCCAAAGCAAGTATAATCTATTGAGTTAGTTATTTTTGAAGTTTTACCTGTCTTTGATTCTTCCTTGCTATCAAATCGATCATTTTCACATTTCTTGTAGAATTTGTTTTTGTTATCTTTGTAGAAATGTCTGAATTTCTTCGATCTGACCTCCATCTTGTCCATGCGTTTGGCAATCATTGCAAACTCCTTTAGTAGTTTGTCATAACCTTTCTCTTCAACTGGTGTAGAAGGTTCAGAAGGTTCATCTGGTTTGCTCTTCGCTTTGAAAGCTACTTCTTTGTCTCTCTTTGAGCTGCTTTCTGCCTTTTTGGACAGATGATCTGGTCCACGAATTCTTTGTATATCACATTCATGGCCTTCAAGATGATCAAATAAAGCTTCTGTAGAGAGTTCATTGAAGTCTGCACGAAGTGGTTGCATTGCAACATATATCTCTCAGCTAGGTGGAAGTGCTCTGAGTACTTTCATGTTTTTCTCTCTTTGAGTATATTTTTTCTTATTGAACGCTGATATCTCTAGTAAGATTCCAGTGAATCTCATTTTCATTTGCTCAATGGTCTCGCCTGGTTTCATTTTGAATTCATCGTATTTGTTGCAGGCAAGTGACAGCTTGTTCTCAATCATGACTTCTGATCCTAGACACAAGTCTCTTAAGACTTCCCACATCTCTTTGGCAGTATCCAGATCTTATATTTTGGCCAGATGTACGTCTTTGACTGTGCTAGATATGATCCCTTTAGCAAAGTCATCCAGATTGGCTTCGCGACGTTCCTCCGAAGTGTATTTTCTTTGATCTTTAGGAACTATCTGTGTAGATACTCCAGTTGTAGTAGTTACGGTCTTTTCTTCAGTGATCTCTAATGGACCTTCTTCTATTACTTTCCACATCATATAGTGATGGGCTTTGAGTGCAGTTTTGATTCTGAAGCTCCATTCTCGATATCCTTGGATAGAGAATTCCTCACACGCACTAACAACAGAAGATTCCATAGCAGATAGAATGCACGTGAATGAAAATAGGTTTTCCTAGATCTATTCAAGTTGACCACGCAGGTATTAACCCTGTGAAATAGAAATAATGGTCGTTTGAACCACCGCTCTGATACCACTTGTTGGTCCCGAAAGAGTAAGGTTTGGTGTATGGGGGGGGAATACACCAAATACAAACTTTTCAGTTTACTTGGTTATTAATTAGAGAGTTCAAGCTATTCTTAAATAAGAAATTGCTCAACAGGTGACTGATCAAATTGATCAACAGATCGATACCAGATGAGTCCAAACAAATAGCTCTCTAGTGTAAATACTTAGATAATAATAAGAGCGATCTTATTACTTTCTAAGAATTGTGTGTGCGGATATATAGTTGATTTAGTGAGTGCTCTTATATAGAAAACCTTAAAGATTAATCAGATCGTTAAAGCAGATTGATTAAGGTGCAGTCTATATGGAAGTGTAGGGAGTTAGAAATAATAAACAACTGAAAGTAAATATGCAGAAAGAAAAATAACACAGTTGTTTAACGTGGTTCGGGGAAATCCTTACGTCCACGATCTGATCAAAACTAGACCAGATTATCCACTACTAGGATACTCTTCTTCTTTATACTCGTGGAGAATGAGTCACAAGTATCAATCAAAGCTAGAAGGATACTTATGCACGAAGTAAGGGTTGTGTCCCTTTATAACAGATTACCTCTACGTTACCACTAGAAAACTACTAGCTAGCAGGGTGATCTCCTTTCTCTTGATAAGACAGACTTGAATCGAGGCTGGGTTCGTGTGATGTAGAATCACAAGTTGTTTGAAGCTCTTAGTTTGGTTCAAAGATTGATTGCTTGAGAGTATATTATTGATGTAGCGCGCGTGTCTCTCCAGACCTTGAACTTCAAATATATAGGCTTTTGAATTTGAAATTCTAGCCGTTGTTGATTGGCGTGGGATTGATTGTAGATTACCAATCAATGATATCCATCATATCTGTTCTTGCCTTGTAGAAACGTTGACTCAATTCTCTATGTATGGAAAGCAGATCGCTTAACGGTTACTTTCCTTCTTCGTGTTAATCAAGGATTCTTCTTCCAAACCCTATTGGATGGACTTCAGTATTGACGTGGCAAGGGGATATGATGTGTAGGATGATGTCATCTGGTGGTTTGATGACTCTATCGATCTGGTGCTTTGTTGTGAACATCGATCTGGTCGGTGATCTGGTCGATGGCAGATCGATTTCTTCTTAGTGAGAGATCTTGGTCTTCATCCTATACTATTATAGAAATTACTTCTATAGGAATAATTCATTTACATGCTAAGTCATTTCCTAATCTGTTCTCTATCAGAATTCACTTTATACGTAGTGATCTGTTAACACGTAGAACAGTTTAGCTCCAATAAAAGCTATAAAATCTAAGTGAGTTTCGAAATATCATCATCAAAACCAAAATGCTTCGGGGTTCCCAACACTCGGCCTTGGCGCGTACCACCTAGTCAACGGCCGCGTAGCCCGCTCACTAGTGCTCTCAGCACTAGTTTTCACTCTTTCGTCATTTCTTGATCTTTTCTCGTCTCTTTTACAACTTCAACACTCGTTTAGGCTTGTGACCCTAAAACATAAAATGAACAGTAAATTGAGCCAAAACATCATGCAAAGAGGGAAAATAACACAAATAAAGACAATGAAAATATGAGTTTAGATGATCAAAAAGAGGCTAAACAATCAGCTTGTTTCAAAGAAATTGACAGGTTCCCGAAGTAGACTTCCTATTTAGCTTACATCCTGCATAATCAGAATCTGAATAACTAGTTAACTCAAAATTATCATCGGATGGATACCATAATCCTATGTGAGTTGTTCCTTTGAGATAGCGTAATATCCTCTTAGCTGCTTCCATGTGAGATTCTTTAGGGTTGGTCTAGTATCTTGCACAAGCTCCAACTACAAAAGTAATGTCAGGTCGACTAGCAGTTAGATATAAAAGTGAGCCTATGATACCCCTGTATTGAGTTATGTTAGCAGGTTTGCCCTCTAAATCTGGATCAATCTTTCCATTAGTCTGCATTGGGATCTTAATAGGTTTGTTATCTTTGACTCCAAACTTGGAGATCAAATCTTGTATGTACTTTTCTTGATTTATCAATATGCCATCAGATAGGCTCTTAACCTGCAGACCTAAAAAGAAATTCATCTTGCCCATCGTGGACATTTGATATTTATTTTTCATTAGATCAACAAATTTATCACATAAATAAGTAGATTGTGATCCAAAAATGATATCATCTACGTAAATTTGTACTCAAAGGATATGCTCCTTGACTTTGATGATGAACAACGTTTTGTCAACTGAGCCTCATCTAACCTGACACCAGTAGAAAGGTTGACAACGTCTCGTACCATGCTCTTGGAGCTTGCTTCAATCCGTAGACTACTTTTGCCAATCGTTAGACTTTCTGTTCTAGATCTCCTTCTTCAAATCCAGGTGTTTGCTCTACATATACTTCTTCTTCCAGAATGCCATTTAGAAATGCGCTCTTGTTGACTGTATATTGCATATGCCAAAAATAATTTGATAACTTCCAATCTGGCAACTGGGACAAATGTTTCATCGAAGTCTATACTCTCTTGTTGACTGTATCCTTTGGCTACTATTCTGACTTTATTCCTTACTACTTCTTCGTTCTCGTCTCGCTTTTTTTTAATACCCATTTAACACCTATTACTCCTTGGTGTTTGGGTCGATCTACGAGATACTACACTTGATTTCTCTTGAATTCGTTGAGCTCCTCTTGCATGGCTACTGACGGGTGTGAGTTTTGGTTTCAATTTGATGGTGCTGGGAGGTTGATTAAATACTTGAAAAACATTATCGTTCCTAACAATGACGCCAATCTAACGAAGCCCAGTCGTTATCACTCTGGTCAAGATAAATTTATAATACCTACACTCTTCACTAGGTTCCGCTAGTGGTAAGTAAAGGGTCGATCCCACATGGAGTTGGTGTACTCTCTCTCTCTCTCTGTCCCGATTTATATATTTTTATAGGGGGACCTGCCTCGGGTAGGGATGTAACTAAAACCTAATATAAAACAAAAGAAAAGTAAAAAAGAAAACTGTTGGTTCCGAAAGAGCAAGATTTGATGTATGGGGGGGGGGGAATACACCAAATACAAACTTTTCAGTTTACTTGGTTGATTATTAGAGAGTTCAAGCTATTCTTAAACAAGAAATTGCTTGGCAGATGACTGACCAGATCGATAGCAGGTCAATCCAAACAGATTGCTCTCCAGTGAAATATTTAGACGATAATAAGAGTGATCTTATTACTTTCTAAGTATTGAGTGTGTGCGCGGAAATATGGTGGACTTAGTTAGTGCTCTTATATAGAAAACCTTAATGATTAATCAGATTGTTAAAGCAGATTGATTGAGATGCAGTCTATATGGAAGTGTAGGAAGTTAGTAATAATAAAAAACTGAAAGTAAATATGCAGAAAGATAAATAACACAGTTGTTTAACGTGGTTCGGGAAATCCCTACGTCCACGATCTGATCAAAACTAGACCAGATTATCCACTACTAGGATACTCTTCTTCTTTATACTCGTGGAGAACGAGTCACAAGTATCAATCAAAGCTAGAAGGATACTTATGCACGAAGTAAGGGTCGTGTCCCTTTACAACAGATTACCTCTATGTTACCACTAGAAAACTACTAGCTAGCAGGGTGATCTCCTTTCTCTCGATAAGACAGACTTGAATCGAGGTTGGGTTGATGTGATATAGAATCACAAGCAGTTTGAAGTCTTTAGTCTGAAGTTGAGATTGATTGCTTGAGAGTGTTTTATCGATGTAGCATCTATCCTCTCCAGACTTTGAGCTCCAAATATATATAGGCTTTGAATTTGAAATTCTAGCCGTTTGTTGATTGGCGTGGGATGATTGTAGATTCCCAATCAATGATGTCCATCATATCTGTTCTTGCCTTGTAGAAACGTTGACTCAATCCTCTAAGTATGGAAAGCAGATCGCTAACGGTTACTTTCCTTCCTCGCGTCAATCAAGGATTCTTCTTCCAAACCTTAGTGGATGGGCTTCAATATTGACGTGGCAAATGGATATGATGTGTAGGATGATGTCATCTGGTGGTTTGATGACTCTATCGATCTGGTGCTTAGCTGTGAACATCGATCTGGTTGGTGATCTGGTCGATGACTGTCATGGCAGATCGATTTCTTCTTAGTGAAAAATCTTGGTCTTCATCCTATACTATTATAGAAATGACTTCTTTAGGAATAATTCCTTTACATGCTAAGTCATCTCCTAATCTGTTCTCTATCATAATTCACTTTTTACGTAGTGATCTGTTACATGTAGAACAGTTTAACTCTAATGAAAACTGTAAAGACTAAGTGTGTTTCGAGAGATCATCAAAACCAAAATACTTCGGGGTTCCCAACAGAAACATACTAGAACTAAATAGAGAACGAAAAGCAATTCATAGCAAGACCAACCGTGACCAAAGCAAATAAATACAAGAAGATAAAAGGGTGCCCGAAGGCTTCGTTATTTCCTCCCTTAGACTCTCAAAACATCAATCTATAATATACTAAGAAAAAGAACGAAGAGTGTGAGTGGTTCGTGCAGCAACGGCTCTCCTCCACGTACTTCACGTTATGTTAGCATGTTGATTGATGTTGCGACTAGGGCATTATATAGAAGCTGGAGTGGGCTATGGGCCAGGCCCATGACGTTCTGAGCAAGTTAGGGTTTCAACGGATTTGTTTCCTTATGTAAATATCACCAAATATATCCATTCCTATCATCAATGAGGTCCAAATCGTGCATATCAATTGTGTAAGGAAATAAATATTTCTTTCTTTATTTTCTCGCTGCTGCCAGGATCCTCCGCTCCTTGCCCAAGGACATGGTCAAGACGTGAGTTGTATGCACCTTGCTTTCCAACTTTCTTGCACTTTCTTTTCTTCTGCTCCAAGTTTCTCCATGTGTCATAAAGTATTCTGAATGAACGTTCTCCTCGCTGTCTTGCTCAAGGTCTTGACTTGTGCATCGTCTTGCTCAGGATCTAACTCGTCTTGGTGGCGGATAGGGTTTGTATGGAAGATATTATTTCTCTTGAGTGCATTCCTAGTATCTCCAGCAGTTGACCGCCTTGATTCTTTCCTTATGTAGCTCTGGTAGGATAAAGAAAATATATATTTCCTTGTTTGTGCTCCGCGGTAAGAATCTGCATCCAATCCTCCAAAAATCTCGTCAAATCTTTCATTTTCAGCTTCTCGTTTGCCATGTATTCCATCTTGGGCATAGAGAGTCTCCAAACAGCCTGCCCAAGGTGTTGCTCAAGAAAACTCGCCTTCCAGCTTTGAAATGTCAAGTCCAGATCTCGCACGATACATTGTCTTAAGCACAGATGTTCCTTGCTCAAGGTGTTACAACGTCTGGAATTTGCCTCTTTCACGGAATATGGCCTGACTTGCCCAAGACTCTTTCCAACTACCTGTCTCACAAAAGTGTGTCCTCCCAGACACAAAGACGTAAAAACAAAGAAAACAAAACTCGATCTACACCTAGCCAAGCTCAAAAAGAGCACGAAAAATGGGCTCGTCAGCTACTATCCAATCTGCACTTGAAGTGCTTTATATGCGTCGGTAGGTTCAACATGAGATAGGTAGTAACTTAGTAATGCGCTCTCTCTATGCATTCTTCTAGTCTTCACACGGTCTGTGAGGTTCCCAATAATCTGCTCTGGTGGATGATCTTGAATCCACGTTCTGCATTTAGACATCTCTTCTTCGGATATCGCAGGTTCAAGTTCATCTGTTAGGTCCTCAAATTCTAGGTGTGCTAATAAAAGTTGCTTGGAATGGGTTATCCATTTCAATCTCCTGGTTGGTAATCAAAGTGTTATTGGTATCATTAGATTCATTAGGTTGACTATGAGCAGGTTCACTATCTCCAAATTGGACTGGTCTGTTCTAATCAGGTTCAATGTGAGTTGTTCCCCCCTGCTGTGTGATGATCTTAGTTGTAGGTTTGTTGGGAAGTGGACTCCAGCACCTCTCGGAAGGTGGGTCTTCCGTGTATCATACCTGAGAGAGCTTATGGGAGTGCGGCCTGCCTCAGTCAAAAAAGGCTTGCACTACCATTGTTGACGAGAGGTTAAAGGAATTGATTAGTACTACTCATACTAATATGATGCATCATCTTTTCAAGTGGCCCCTTAGTAGAAACTGTTGGGAACCCCACAATATATTCTAAGTTTTGATGATGTTCACTCA
>JAPKLX010000150.1:214875-259690 GCA_026898415.1 Leonotis leonurus | reverse complement strand
TGATTGAAATAGTCAAGTAAACTGAAAAGTTTGCATTTGGTGTATTCCCCCCCCCCCCCATACACCAAACCTTGCTCTTTCGGGACCAACAGAAACTCTAAGGTTAAGCGTGCTTGGCTTGGAGCAATACTATGATGGATGACCTACTGGGAAGTGTCCTGGGTCAGCCTGTCAGTGAGGACAAAGCAGTCTAGGAAAGAAAGTGTTGGTGTGTGGGGCCAGTACGTCAATTCTGATAGGCACTCCCAATCCAACAAGGTTGAACATCAGTTTCTTCATCTTCTAGTGGATTCTAGATCAGAACGTATTCGAGTAATATATTTCTCGAGCTTCTAGTAGTCATCTGGTTCTAAGTCTGTTCTTCACCTATTTCCCTATATTCAAAAATAGATTAGTCAAAAACAATATGAGGTGATACTTCCACAATATGAGTCTTCCTATTGTAAACCTTATAACCTTTGCTAACATCAGAATATCGTACGAATACTCCAGGGTCAGCTTTGCTATCAAATGTTTTTAATTAGAATTTCCCATGATTGTGAATGTAACACGTACATCCAAAAGTACAAAAATACTTAATCCTTGGTTTTCAGTTGTTTCATATCTCATATGGAGTCTTTCCATGTCTAAGAATGATAACCGAATTTTTCTGAATGTAACATGTGGTGTTGATTGTCTCTGCCCAAAATTTCTTCGGCAGATTAGCCGCATTTAACATTGTGTGTGCTAATTCTTTTAACGATTTGTTCCGCCTTTCTATTACTCCATTATGTTGTGGTGTTCTCGTAGTAGATGTTTGATGAGTTATTCCCATCTTGTTGCAATATTCTTCTATCATTTGATTCAGAAACTTTGTACCACATTCTGTTCTGATAGACATGATGGTGGTCTCCTTTTGTCGAGTGATCTTGTTCAAGAAGTCAGGTAGCTCCAATGTTTCCTTTTTCTTAAACAAAGAGATAACCCAAGTGAATCTGGAATAATCATTAATAATAACTGAAGTATACTTTCTACTGTTAATACTTAATGGCGTTACTAGGCCAAATAAGTCTAAATGTAGAAGTTCGAGTATCCTATTTGATGAATGAGCTGCTTTGCTGGAGAAACATGACTTGGTTTACTTTCCAGCTTAACAAGCTTCACAAATATGATATTTGTCGTATACTTGGTCTGGTAATCCTTTGACTAGCAGGTTCTTGTTATATGTCATATGCTTTGAGCATCCGCTATCAATTATCTAGATTGAACCTCTTGCTACTTGACACCTTCTTGAAGTTCTTTCATCCTGCAATTACGTGGACTTAGCAACCCTTTCAATGATTGGGTTCTTGGTTAGTAGCAAATGTTCTTTTTGGAACCTAAATCAGATTGGTATTAGGAACACAAATAAAATAAGTGATCTGTCTCTTAGAGTCATTTGTTCTTGAGATGGCTTTGTAGACAGATGGATGATTCCTTTCTATGTTGTCCATGTTGATCTTTTTCTTCTTAGCTGATGGTGTTCTGGTAGGAGCCTTCTGCTTTTGGTTCCTATCTTATTTGATAAAGTGAGCAGGTTTTCCTTTGACCTGGTAGTACCTGTTGGGAACCCCTCACAAAACAGCTACACCTTCACTAGATCGTCTAGAGAAGATCAGTGAAGGAGGTAAAGAAGAAGATGAGGAAATAGATGAGGAGACCAAGATGAAGAAGCAAGAAGAAGAGTTCATCAAGTTGTTGGAAAATGAGGCAAATCATTCTGTCCAACAAGATTTTCCTGGAATACATCTGACACCTAAGAGCAATGGAGCAGCTCGACGAGTGAAGACTTACCTACTAATCAAGGACAGCGAGTACTACGTGCTAGATGCACTACTCAATGTCAAATCAATTGCAGAGTTAAAAATTGAGGAAGCAACTCTTTTAAGCATTTCTCAAGTAACCTTTGTTGCAGAAATAAGGGAGACTTAGCACCAGATGATTCTCGCCATTGTCAAGCTGTAATACCCCGTCTTTTTAAATTCCAAAATAAATGATACTCGAACGCGATAATTATATTATATATTAATCGTTGTAATATATTAAGGAGAGTTTCTATAAGTGAAAAAGAATTTTTGGTTTAAGATGAAACCAAGGTCTTAATTATTTAGTATTAAGAGAGCTTATCATTTAATTCTTCCCAAAGGACTTATAATTATCATTATTATTATTATTAGATTAATTAGATAACTATGATGAGAGCATAAGTATAAGATAATATCATTATATATATATATAGAAATATGCTTAATGATTTCATAAGTGGATAATTATATGAAACCACATATCTACATATTATGGATAAATAAGAACATAAGAAAATGGAATTAGCATGATTTGATATTAAGCAAAATAGTGTTAAAAACACTATCTTATTCATTACCCTAGATTAGATTACATTAAGATCATCTATAATTTATAAGTAATTATATTGAAGACAAACCCTTCATAAATGAATACCTATGTATATATATACATTATACGTGAAGATATATGTATCTACACATGTAGATATCAAGATGTAATAAGTGGCAAGATGTAATTGAAATAAAAGTAAAGCATTCATAAAGCTGCAAATGAAGAAAAAAAGGGAAGAATGGAAGGATATCACTTAAATACTCTTGCAACTTGAGATTTGTTCTTACAAGAAAGATTTCTAGATAACCAATACAAGTTAAGATACAATAATAGAACGTATAGAAGAGGCTGCAGCCTCTACAAAGGATATTACATGTCCCCACACCAAAATGTCAACATTTGGGGGCTCTAGGCAATGTGATTGGCTGCTGTAGAAAGAGTGAGAAGGGCAAGGCTGCCATAGGTTGAGTAAAGATCAATCAAGACTTATAATTGTGATATTATACAACAAAACCATCTTTTAAAGCTAAGAAAAAGTCAAAAGTAGTATAGAAGAACTCAAAATAGCTAGAAAAAGAAGGGATTTGGACGGCTGTCTAGGAAAGTAAGGGTAGGAAATACACTGCTACACTCCATCACATTCAGAGAACTTACAAACTGCCCAAATCAACCAATGAGAGTAAGGACCAGAGGCAAAGCTGGAGTAGCTTTGATTCGGCTGAAATGAAAGGGGGAGGCAGAGCTGCTGCTCCATGCTTCTATCCCCTGCAAAAACATAGAGTATTCAAGTGGATTAGAGGAATACTACTACTACACACAAAACACTCAGGATTAGATCCCAGACCTCAATCAACCTTCATTCACCTATAAATACTACAACTTACTGCCTTAGACAAAGTTACACCCTAAAAACAAACCACCACCTCACACTCAAGCACATAGCATTCACTCTTAAGAAGAATAAGAGGAGGAACAAACCTGTCCCAGACCAGAATTGTCCCAGCTCCTAAGGTAAAATTTCGAAACAGAGACCTCATCATTCAAACTTAGAACTAAGCACTTGAACACAGATGAAAGTATAGCATGTTTATTAGTTTTGTGAACTCCATCTCCAGGGTTAAATCTACTAAGAGATAGAACTCTAATACTTAGAAGAATCTAGAACATATCATGCTTAGAAGAAACTTTTCACTTAAGAGGAAGCATAAGACCTTAACAATTTAGAACTCAAAGCACTTATAGTTATGATTTCAGAACATAGTCAACACACTTATATCCCAGAAATACAGAAATAGAGAAGAACATCTGAACATGCAGCTTCACATTTTACAACCTTAAATACAGAAATAGAGAAGGAATAGAAAATTTACAAACTGAAATTATAATCCTAAACTGGAAGAAGAAAAAAAAGAAAGAGAGTAAAGAGATTTAGTTAGAAAACCAAATCATAGACTTAAACAGAACATAGACATAATGAGATTAAATGCATATACATATGTAGCTATACGGAGCTTTAACTATATCTTAAAGACTAAAACCTTGAGAGGAAACCATATCATAAAACACAGATGAGAATACAGATTCATGCTTCTAAATAAAACACACTTATCAGTATAAACATCTAGAAATGAGATTATAAACAGGAGACGAGGGCTCTATTTTTCTTCATTTCAATTGAGATATTTCCAACACCATAATTAACAGAAAATTTAAACCAAATTTTCGAAGCAATGAAGACTGAATCCCAAAATGCTTCAAACTTAGAACACTATAAATTATCATACAAAATATAACATAGAATTCAGACACACACGAGAAGGACTAGAAGGAGGAAAAAAAAAAGACTTATCTAAGAAGCTAGAAAGGGCTGCCTTCCCACGCCCTTTTCCACAACCACTGCCTAAGAAATCCCAACCCTTTCAAGTCTGCAAATAAGACAAGTAATAAGAAAATAAGAAATAGGATTGGAACCTAAAGGAAATTAAGCTAAAAAAAGAAATCACCCAAGGAAATTTAGACATGCAGAAGGAAGATCAACAACCTTAAATTTAAAATACCATTTTATACAAATCCCATCCCTACCTCTCGAAATCTGGAGGAAATAGAAACCTAGGGTGTCTGTCCCGTTTTCTCAACTTCACGGCGAGAGGAAGAGAAGCCGGGCAGGAGAACTGCACCAGAAACGGGAACAGCGAGAGAGAGACGGGGACAGCGAGAGAGAGACAGGGAGCGAGAGAGAGTCGGGGACAGCGAGAGAGGAAGGAGAAGGAGGAAACAGATAGAAGAGGGTAGAGAGGGATCGATAGAGACAGAGTGAAAACAGAGAGAGCAGATCGAGTGAGAGAGAGAGAGGGAAATTACTATCTGTTTGAGAGAAAACAGATAGATAGAGGAATTTGCTATCTGTTTGAGAGAAAACAGATAGAGTAGTCAATTGGATTAAAGTTTGGGTTAGTATAAAGGGTTCTAGAGCATGGGCCGGGTATTGGGCCGGATTTACGGGCCGGGTCGAATTATGGGCTGATGATTTAACTTGGTGAATGGGCCTAAATAAATGAAAAGATTGGGCCGGAATTTAAATTGCTGGGCCTGAATTAATAAGATCTATTGGGCCGAATTAATTAAATTATTGGGCTGGAAAATAATTAGATTGGGCCTAGTTTATTAAGCTTAAGATAATTAATATTTAACTAATTAAATTAATTAGTAAGCTCACTTAATTAATTTAAATGGACTAGTTTAAACACGTGATAAGTTAAGACTTAATTAAATTGAGCTTATCATTTTAAATAAGATGGAGCTACATCAATTAGAAATATTAAAGAATGGAAGAAGGGATGATATATTTATTAAGTGTTAACATTTAGAGCTATTAATTTAGATAATTAAAGCCTAAGTATTAAATCAAGAAGATCCAATTTATTAGTAATTGGGATTTAAATTAAGAGAATTTATATCTCTAATTATATTGAGGATATTATTTAAGAGATTACATATCTCTAGAAAAGGAATTAAGGAGCAACCCATTATAAATCTTCAAAGAATTATTAAAGAATTAATAATGGTTAAGGATTTATTTGAGAAATAATATTCTAAGGTTATGTAAAGAGTTAAATAAATAGAACTTATAACATTAATTGAATAATTAATTATCGAGAATTAATTATTTCATTAAGTGTAATACACTTATTACATTTAAAGTCAACTACCGGAGAAATTGAATTAAGGGTTCAATACCTTATAGATAAGTATCAATATCCCGAGTTACAAATCGAAATAAGAACCGAGAATAATATACGAATTAATGCTTCAAAAGCATTAGAGCATTTTGACTTACTCTTGATTAATCTAAAGGTTTTGACGAGAGGTCGTATCTGCAATTCAGAGTTAAAGCAAGTACCAAACGAGGCTATCCAAGTAGGCTTTCTATCCTATACATCAAGTGTAGGCTTTCTTCTACAAAATAAAATATGTGTGCTCATATGCATTTATGTTATTTTATTTCGAAGAGATTTTGAATTGAAAATATGTTTCAAGTATTGTCTGCCATAAAATGTTTTATGATTTTCGTATGATACCTATCTGCTCAATGAAGTTAAAAGAATCGAATTCGGGTTCCAGTGGGTTAGCGTCTCCACTCGAACTAGTGTTCAAAAAGGGTTCCAGTGGGTTAGCGTCTCCACTCGAACCAGTGTACACAAAGTAACCGTGAGTCATCGAGCGGGTTGGCCGGTTAAAGTGACTGTGAGCCGACGAAGGTGTTGGCCGGTCAAGGTGTTCGTGGAAGGTGGCCACCTTCCCGACACAAAGAAGAAGAAGTTACAGATATGGTAGATTACTAAAGAATTTAGATCGATCGAACTTTAAGATTTCACAAAAGGATTTTAGTGAACATAGGTTCTTTAGAAACAAAATCTCTATGTTTCACTTACAATGGCATGACAATTATATATGTATGTGTGCGATTTTGGCATGTGTCTACTGAGTACAATTTGTACTCAGCCCTGCATATATTTATAAATGTGCAGGTTGAGCGATGATGAAGGAGGAGTGCTACGTTCAGGCTTTTTGTCGATCTCTTATTAGTTGACTCTTGGGGGTTCTACATGTCTTCATACATGTAGAGCTTTTAGCGATCCAAGTAACTTTCCGCTGCTAGTTTGAGATCATTATGTAATAAACCTAAGACTCGAGTTTCTTTCATGATATGTTGCATGCATTGAGCATAAGACTCAAACCCTTTTTCTTACAAATCATGTATAATGAACTATTCGCCCAGTTATGAGATTGTTGTTCACTTTCTTCCTCGTTCCATTACCCCATTTCTATCCTGGTTTTTCTTAAATCCCTTCCCAACTCACGGTTTCCCCGACTTCGCTATCCATAGCGGAGTGCGGGCGTGACACAAGCACGAAGCCAGACAACTTAATGTTGATTTGAAATCATTCTACGCTGACAAAATAGATTTCTTTGAGATTGTAGAAGAAATAGATGACGAAGAACCAGAGAAAGCTCATGACATGCCATCTACTCAACAAGATGAGCACATGGAGGAGGAAAGAGAAGTATAGGCTGACCAGCCTAGCACTTCGGGTATACCAGATCAACTCACAACAGCACAGTCATCTGTAAAACAAGGACAAGCCCAACCAACAACTGAACAAGAACAACCAACTTCTACCACTGACCAGACCACTCCTCAATCAGAGACAGACATACAAAGGAGTGATAAGGAGAAACAGCAGAAGAAGAGTAAGAAGAAGACTCCCACAATTATTCTTGACCCAGTCGAGGAGGAGCCAGCTGGCCAGGTAATTGGAGGGGAGCCTACAGACGAGATCTACACTCCTGGCGCAGTAGAGAAATTAAAGAAGCACATTTCTTTTATCGATCTGGAGGATATTCTGGAGAGAGAGCAAAAATCATTCTCCAACATGCAAGTAGATGATCTGATTACATTGAGGATACAAGATCATCTGGCCGCCACCTGTAATGAGATACAGGAGAGGGCAACAAAGGTCTTGACAGATTTCAACGATCATCAGAAGGGTTATGTCAATGATATGGACAGAGATATGAGAAGAAAAATAAGAAATGATGTCAATGACCTTACCAAGAAGCTGGACGATGATAGAGACGCAGCAAATGCTGATAAAGAGAAAGTCGACCAGAGGTTGGAGAATGTGGATGCGCAGGTGAAGGTCATCCACACATTGGTCACGGGTCTTGCTGCCAAGGAGAAGGAATTGATTGATGACGTTGTTAAGCTACGATATGCATCCATAACAGCCGAAGTTACTGAAGCAGCTACCAGAGAGCTTCACAAACAGATGGAAGCATTTGAAAAGGAGAGGTGTCTGAAAATTTTGAAGAAAAATCTGGAAAAAGCTTTAAATGACCTGTTGTATCCTACACCAGCAGAGTATGACCATCAGAACACCAGATTGACTACAGTGGAAAAGCTCCAGAGCACCTATTACAAGACCTTATCCCCTATAAATAGTCTTCTAGAGAAGAAGCTTGATGATTCAAACCATAACATCACCTTCCTGCTTAATTTCAAAGCAGATGCCGAGCAGAAACTCGAGGACATGAAGAACGAGATTGACTCCCTTCGTACACTCATCACTTCTGGATTTGATGATGTCGAAAAGGGGGAAGGAAGGTCTGATAAGGGAGGTGATAAAGGAAGTAAAGGAGGAGATAAGGGCGGAGAAAAGAATGAGCCAACACAACAACAGCCAGAACAAAGACAGTATACTCCACACAGGCCAAATCCGACTCTCGAACCAGAACAGCAACAAGAGCAGTAGCAGCAGCAGCAAGATAAGGGCAAGATGATGAAAGCGCACAGGTCGCTGAACTTTTATTGCTGGGAGTTAGCCTAGGGGAAGCATGTGACCCAATTTTAAAGGCATAATTTTACAAAGATCGAGCAGCTAAGGAGAAGAAAGCAGCGGAACAGGCAGAAATGGAGGAGGCATACCAGACGCCCTTCTCGCCACCCAGACTAGATCAGCCAACACCTGTTCAACTAGCACAATCTGCACAAAAGAAGAAGAAACCTTTCAAGGCATGGTCCCTAGTCCTACAAAAGCAAACACCCAGAGACCCTTGGGTAGCAGAGGGAGACCAAAAGGAATGGGAGCTACTAAAGACAGGACTTATACTTAATCGTTATTTTTTGAAGGAGCCTACATACTCAAAACAGCCTGAGGACAAAGACTTCCAGAGATATCTAGATAATTATGTGGAGAAAGAGCTCGTGCAAAGAATCAGATGAGCAGCAGAAGAAGCTAAGATACAGATCAAGGCACCTGCAAAAGAATACATGGAATTTCCTATGATCCCAGGAAGCAACATGCCTAAAAAAACATATATTCTCAATTGCATCAATCTGATAGCCAAGACAAAGGGGTACAAGATTGATAATCATGATCCTAACTATGCCCGAGTTAGAGATGAGATTTACGAGAGCGTGCAGTTGACTTCTGATGCACAGAAAGTGAAAATGAAGAAGGGTAGCAAATGGTTTAGCTAAATTTTCTTATTGTTTTACTTAGGGTTATCTTGTAAAGTGTGGTTTCGACATCATCAAAAAGGGGGAAATTATTGGGAACCCCTCACAAAATTTAGTTTTGATGATGTTCTTTTAAAATACACTTAGATTTAATTCATGTTCTATTTGCTAGACCTAGCCTGCTCATCATGTAACAGATCACTATGATATTAAGTGAATCTGATAGAGAGCAAGCCTGCATTATCTAGACCGGGTAGCTGATGACTTATAAATGTAAAGGACTCAAATACTTTTAAGTATTTTGTCCTATAGATAGCCATCTGATTAGTTAGTCTTCTGGATTATAAAAGCAGACCAGCTCACCTGAGGCAAGAAGATCACATGTTGAAGGTCACTCAATTTGGTCAAAAGCAGATTGCACCTTGTTGCTTGCATTAACTTTTGGAGCAACTTTGGACCATACCACCTCACTGGCAGAGGACCTGACCTGGTTGACCAGACCAACATAGATGAGTGAACCTGTCTATTATCAGATGATCTATATGCAGACTTGGTGAAAACACAAATATGCAATGAGTCATCTATTGGTTTTCCCATAGTCATCTGATATATTTTCTTAAGTCATCTGGTATGTGATCTGTTACCTGATGTACTTAGAGAAAGTCCCACCTCTTGTGTCACGTATTCGGATCTCACGAAGAAGGAAAGACAATCAATCAAGAGGCCGAGAAGGAAGATGAATCAATTAGAGCACGAAGAAAGGAAAGAGACCAATCAATCTATCTGCTTTCCATAATCAAGAGATTCAGTCAAACATTCCTACAAGGCAAGAGGATCAAATCAGAGATTCACATCTTTGATTGACAATCAACATTTATTACACACCAATCAAACTCTAGAAGAGTACTGATGCAATAACGATTCTACGCGCAAACTTTCAAGTTGATACTCTGCCAAGAAATCAACTCAACCATCGAAGTATTCAACGAGGAGATTTCATATTCCAAAATTAGTTCTAAGTCGTTCGTGATCGAAATCACACCAAACTTGATTCAAGTCTGTCTTATTGAGAAGAAGAAGGAAGGTATCTTCGCTAGCTAGTAGTATTCTAGTGGATTAACGTGAAGGTACCTTATAGCAGATTTATCTGCAAGTTGTAAAGGGGCACGAACTTTATTCGTGCACAAGTTTCTTTCTAGTTTTGACTGGAACTTGTGGCTCGTTCTCAGCGAGTATAAAGAAGAGAGTATCCTATTAGTGGATATTCGATCTAGTTTTGATTGGACCGTGGACGTATGGAGTTTCCCGAACCACGTAAAAACAACTGTGTTCTTTACTTTACGCATTTTACATTCCGTTGTTTATTCAGTAACCCTACACTTGCATTCAAGATTGCATCGTCTTAATCAATCTCTTAAACTATTTGACTAAGTGTTTATAAAGGTTTTTCTAATAAGAGTAACTGACTAAGTCCACCATATTCCGCACACTACACTCTATTAGATAAGAAGATCACTCTTGTTATCTGCTTAGCGTAAACCACAAGAGAGAATCTATCTGGACAGATCACTAGTTCATCTGGTCTATCAAACTTAGCAATCTCATTTCAAGAAAGCTTAATCTCTCTAGTTAAATAGTCAAGTAAACTAAAAAGTTTGTATTTGGTCTATTCCCTCCCACCCCCTACACCAAACCTTGCTTTTCCGAGACCAACGGTACCGGTTGTTTCCTGCTTATTTCACTATCATCTTCTGTGGGTGATCTTTCTCATTCTGTAGTTCAACAACTTGATCTGGTGTCTTTGTTCTGCATTTCCACAATCAGACCAACTCCTTCGCTGCTCTTGTTGATCTTACTCATATTCTCTCTCGTCTTTTATAGTTTCTCCTCAACTAAATCATTTATGGCGATCAAATATGTGACCTTTGAGTTGACTGAATAGATCTCCTCATCTTTTGCTTTAATCTGTTCTTGGAGACCATTCCCTTTGACAAAAAACTTTGTGTTGGCTTCACTTAGAATTTTCACAGTCTCATTCAGCTTATCATTCTTCTTGATGACATCTTGAAATAGTTTCTTCAAATTTTTGTAATTCTTGAGCATTTCATTGATCTCTTCCCAAGAGACTTCAGCTTCATCTTCATCATAAGAATCATATACAGGTTTGTTACATGATATAGAAACATTTGAATTTATCTCATTCTGTTCGAGGCCATTGTCAATTCTCATGTAACACTCATCTCAATCTTCATCTTGATCTTGTGCGAATACCAACTTTTCAGTTTACTTGGTAAATTAATCTGAGAGATCAAGCTTACTCGCTAGGAGTTTGCTTGGGTTGACAGATCAGGTTTGCTCTACCAAGTTTACTTGATCTATCCAAGTACTGCTCTCTCAAGTGAGTTACGCAGGTTAGAAAACAAGAGTGATCTTGCTATCTTAAATTGTGTAGTGTGCGGAAGATGGTGGATTTAACTGGTTGCTCTTATATGAAAACCTTTGTAAACGCTTAGTTGAATATATTAAGAGATGATTAAAACACTGCAAGTTTGCATGCAAGTGAAGGGTTAATGAATAAAACAAATGAAAGATAAAATGCGTAAAGTAAAGAACCCAGTTGTTTTTACGATGTTCGGGAAACCCCCTACATCCACGGTCCAATCAAACTAGATCGGATATCCACTACTAAGATAAACTCTCTTCTTTAAACTTACTGAGAACGAGCCACAAGTTCCAATTAAAACTAGACAGAAACTTGTGCACGAATTAGGGTCGTGTCGTCTATTACAACTTGCCGATAAATCTGCTACAATACATCCATGTTAATCTAATTAGAAAACTACTAAGCTAGGGAAGATATCAACTCTTCTTCTCGATAAAACAGACCTGAATCGAGGGTGTGAAATAAATTCACAAACTGCTTTGAACAATTCCGGAATGAGAAATCTTCGTCGTTGGATCCTTTGATGTTGCGTAGATTTCTCGTCAACGTTTCAGCACTTAAAACTATGATGATAACTCTCGTATATGATCGCGCGTATGTTCGTGTGTCTCTAGATTTTTGTTCGCAACTTTTATAGGCTCAAAATGAAAATTCTGACCGTTGGGTTGATTGGTGAGCACTAAATGCTTGATTCTCAATCATAGATTTGAATCTCTAATTGATCTTCTTGCCATGTTGAGAAAGATTAGCGAGATCTCCTTGATTTTGGTAATAAATATGTTGATTGATCTCTTTTTTGTATCTCTGATTGATTATCTTTCATTCTTTAAAACTCCTCGTGACGTGGCATAGGGATAGGATTCTCTTTAGGTACATCTGGTGACGCATTGTATACCCAGATGACTTTGAGAATATCAGATGACTATGCAAAACTTCAGATGACTCATTGTATTTCCAAAGATTACATAATCTCTAACTTAGTGATCTATAAGGAACAGGTTCACTCTCTACGCTGGTCAGGTCAGATTCATTTCCAGCGAGGTGGTCTGGTCCAAATTTGCTCCTTAAGTTGATAAGAACAACTGGGCAAAAAAAAGTTTGGTCCATGTTGAGTGACCTTATCATATTGTCTGCTTGCATCAGGGTATCAGAAGACTAACTAGATCAGGTGACTTTCTATAAGACATAATACTTAACGTATTTTGGTCCTTTTACATTTTAGTCATCAACTAACCTATTCTAAGAGATTTGTTTTCTATAGATAAGACTTTATAACTTAGTCTTTTCTTTACAACTTACCAACACTAAAATAAAATCAGGCGTGCTCCCTATCAGGTTCACTTATAATTAAGTGATCTCCCTGTTACAATCTGAGTAGGCTAGGTCTAACAAGCAAGACTTAAAAATAAATCTAAGTGTTTGTTTCGAAAGAACATCATCAAAACAAAATATTGTGAGGGTTCTCAACAATATGTATAAAGATATTCGTCGTATTCAAGTTGGAGATCTGGTTGGCCAGTGATTGTATGGCTCCTCGACTTTCTGTCTTGAACTTCTCAAAGTCATCGCTGAACTTGTGGTGCTCCTTGGACAAGTTGTGGACTGTCTCGGAAAGAGTGGGTCCTCTAGGTTGATTTTGGGCTTCGGTGGAGCTTGGTAGTGGTTTTCAACATATCTCGAGTTCTCGTGATTCCTCCATCCTGGATTGTAAATCTGAGAGTGGGGATCAAATCTCTGTTTTGGACCTTGATTATGGTTTCCTCCTTGTTGGTATGCCCAAAAGCATTTACTTATTCTTCTTCCACAAGAACTTGCATATTTTTCCGTTGCATATTTTTTTGTTGCTTACTTATATAAGAACTTGCTTTTTGCGGTTGTGTAGTTTGACTATTCCATTAAAGTATCATACAGTGGGCGCAACCATGTATCTGCTTCATATTGGTGTCTATAGCGAGGGAGAGCTTTGATAACAACATAAGTGATTTTGTGTTTTGAATACATAATTGACAAAGGAGGAGATTGTGAGTGTATGGAGATACACTAACTATTTTCCAATTTATATATGACGCGACAAAATATACATATATGGTTTTTCTCTCAAAGTTCATTCCACGGTGTACATGAAACATGATTTTTCATGAATATAAATGTGAAGATTTAAATTTCTTGTTTGAATATATCTTTACAATGATATAGATATATATAGATATCGTTTTTTATATATATATATTTCCTTAGAAGATATAAAGTATACGAAGAATATTTCTAAAAGGTGACAAGAATGTATCTCTTCATAAAAGAAAGAAACAATATCATATCTAGAATTTACAAAATATGTATATATGAGGGTGCTGCCACGATCAAGACAATTGAATGAAATCACAAACCTTTGAAAGTCTTTATTTATTTCATGTTTTTTCATTAGTTTCTTGAGTGTGTGAGCAACACTTTTTTCCTTACATTTATATCGGGTCTGTTTGTAAGGAACTTTTGTTAGAGAAACTCATTTCAATCTGTCGGATTGATAGCTCAGTTGGGTCACAGGTGATGTGCACTCAATTTCAAATCTACTTAAGAGTGTGTAGATGAGTGAAGAAAGATGATTGTTTATTTTATTTTTTGAAACTCTTTATAGTGGATTATTTCTCAAATTAATAGTCCTCATATGTATGTGTGTTTATATCTAACTGAATTATCAATTGGTGTTCTCTTATAGGTTTGCATGTATTACTTGTTTAACTCTTTGTGTCGCAAATAGTTAATAAATGAGGCAAAATATAAAATAGCCAAAAAAGATTATAAAAGACAAATAATAGTCACCAACATAATAATAGTTAAATTCTAGCCATTTATAAATTTTTTGTACTAAAATACCCTTATAATTATATTTTATATTTTTGAGTATGAATAGTATGAATTGTATCGAATCCTACCATTCATACGTGATACTTAATTTTATTAAATTGTATGTACGTATGAATCGTATGAATTGTATCGAATCGTACCACTCATACGTGATACTTAATTTTATTAAACTGTATGTACGTATGAATCGTATGAATGAATATTATTCATACCTTTCATACCATTCGTACCATTCATACCATTCATACAATTAAGTAGAAAGGTATTTATGATAATTCACGTTCAAAATGGCTAGAATTTAAATAGTATTATGTTTGTGGCTATTATTTGTCTTTTACTATCTTCTTTGGCTAGTTTGTATAATTAGCTCTTAATAAATTAAATAAGAAGTTAAATGTAAAATTAAAAATCTCAAATTCAATTTCTATTTGACATGATCTTGAAAAGTTTAATATATTTATCAATTTAAAAAAATTGCAAAGATGATAGTTATCGAAAAACAATTGCTATCATCGAATTGAATGCAATGAGAAATGGAAGGAGTAATAGTATTGAAGTTGAAGAAGGTACAAAATGAAAAGCTAAGCCCTTATAGTTATCTCCCTAATTACACATAAGCATAAACTTAAAATTACAAGGACATGATCAAAGGTAAAAATAAACATAGGCACAGGTGAGGATCAATGTCTCTCCTAGAAACGCCATGCTGAGGTGGCAACAAGGGGTCTATCATGCCAGCAAAGCACCATCTCGGCTTGCCTCTTCACGACGTGGAAGCCTCTGACCTGCACTCTCCTCAGCAAACATTCTGCTTGAAACTCCGCGAATTGACTGAGCCCCACCTGCCGCAGCCCCGCCGCAACTAGCGCCTCCCTCCACGCCGTCCCCCGCCGCCCTGCCGCCTCCACCACCTCTACTATCTTCGGGTACACCACGAACGTCTCAATCTTCCTCATCCAATCCCCGCCGTTGAAGTTCGCCGCCTCCAACGACTCCAGCAGCGTAGAGTAGAACTCGAGCCCGTCGATCACCGCCTGCCGGTACGACGTCGTGCCGAATCCCATCTGCCCCTCCACGTCCACGTGCACCACCACATGCGGCGACACCCGCCTCAGATCGTTGAGGAACCCCGTCCCCACTTGCCGGAATATCGCCGGAGATAGCAGCACCGCCACCTTCTCGCCCTCCACGAGATTGATCGATTTGAAGGAGAGATACTCGAATGTGCGGATCAAGATAAAGTCGATCTCGAACCTGATGTTGAGTTCCCGGGCGAACTGAGTCAAGTTCTCCCTCACCAGCCTCGACTCGGCGGCGTACTCCTCCGGCACCAGCGCCGATATCCTGAGCGCCGCCTTGTGCGCGTCAGCCATTTCGGAGAGCTCCCTAATGAAGGAGGCCCAGTGGCCACCTAGACCGATGTTGAAGTCGATGACGTGGACGTGCATGGAGCCGTCCAAGGCCTCCAGCACGGCTTGGTTGGCCGTGAAGCTCGAGAACATGGGTATCGGAGATATGCTGGAGAACGTTTTCTGGGCTTTTATGGTCTGAACGATCTCGCCGGAACTCGCCGGGTGGTGAACCGGCCGAGTCGACCCGGTGAGTAGTGACTGGAGGGCTTCCTTGAAATAGAAGGCAGCTCGCTGCAGAGGTTTACCCGCGGGTGACCTCAGCCGTTGATTGAGCCGTGCCAGTATCACTTGCCCGAGTTGGAGCGAGTTGGTCTCAAAGCACTCGGCGAGCCGGATCAACTCGTCCACATAGTCGAACCCGACGTTCCAGTTGCTGCCGTTGATATCGCCGGAGAGGCCCTCGAAGGAGGTGATGGTATTACTATTAGGGTTAGGATTCAGAGATCCAATACTAGTATAGGGAGGAATATCAGATAGGAGACCGAAATCAGTGGGGAGGAACTGAGTCGAGTCGAATGAGTTGACGGGATGGAAGTCGGGGAGATTGGAGAGGGACTGCGAAGTGAGTTGAGGGAAGGGTTTGGAAACTGGGTTAGGATCGTCATGCAAACCCAAGTCTCTCATCAAAGAATCCCACTCCTCCAATTGAGGGTTGGTCAGCACATGATCGGCCTCCAGTTGAAGAGGATCGTTGATGATTTGATCGTCGAGAACGAGAGCGGGCTTTTGATCGGGACTCGGACTCCCGCGGAGCTCGAGAACGGATTTGGGCTCGTAGGGGGAGCGCGTGGTGGCGGTGGCTATTGCAGTTTTAGGGCTTTGGTTGTTTGCAGGAAAGGGTACTTTCATTTCTTGAGGAGAAGAAGAAGATGGAGTTGACGAATACTTTGTAGTATTATTGTTGCAATAAATGCACTACTTTCCCAATAATCTTGAATGGTGTGAAATAAGTTTGTTGGGAAATGGAGTTGAAAAATGGAAGAGAGGGGCTTTTTGAGGCTGATCACTGTTGCCTTTTTTAACTTTGCGTGCATGGAGATGGCATGGTATTGATTTGCTGGGGGGGCGTAGCACACAATTAATTGACTTCATCAACGGAAATATAGTACTAGTTCCATGCATTTCTTTTGAGCATAGTAATTCGAAAGTGTATATTTAAAATTAAAAATTATATAAAATGGTGATAGAAATATATATTATTTAAATTTGTGTGTGATAAAGGTTTCCTGAAAAGGAAATGCACCAACTTAGTTCGGACGATCCAAATGGTATACGCTCCAACTTATTTGGGACGGAGAGAGTATATATACATACATATACGCATGTCAATCAGGCAAATCCACTCTGGTTGCTGGGTTATATTTAGTTCGAGCTTAATCGGGATGAAACTTTTTTGGATTAAAAATTTATAAAACTAACCCTAAATTTTTGATTTTCGAACTAGAATATTTATGGAAATATTTAACATATATGTAGATTTTTTATGATTCAATATTTAAAAAATATATATTCATTTAAAAAATATAAAAAAGAAAATAAATTTTTAAACATAGTTAAATATTAAAATTAAATATAAATAAATTTAAATAAAAAATGTAATAATATATTACCAAAATTGTGCCATAATTATTATTTTAAGTGATTGATTAATTGATAGGGATGATAAATACATTTTTTGCATAAAAAATAAAATATATTATGCAAAAAATTACTCCCTCCGTCCTACTAAGCATGTCATTTTTTTACCGGCACGGTTATTAAGGTGAGTGTATAAAGTAGTGTAAAAGTGATAAAGGTGGTAGGGTCCACACTTGTTTGAAGGATAATTTTACTATTTTTTTAATTTGTCAAGTTTAATGGGTTTTATAAGGGAAGTGTGTCCTGCTTAGTGGGACGAAGAGAGTAGTATTTTATTCTTTCATTCGTTTAATCGGGTCAACTACTCAATTTTCGGACTAACACTATTGAGTTCGAGTTGTTTTCGGTCCAATCTATTTCGGATCTTAAATTTTCAACCCTTGATTTCGGGTTATCATTGGGCCAACCCATAGGGAGACGCAGACAGTACATAAGACCATCTTTATCAACAGCGACATTCCAAACTCAACATTCCCACATTTATATTATTATATTCATTTCTCTCTCTTTTATAAATTTATTATTCCTCCCACCCACCCACTTTTACTTTTATAGGTTTATCAATGACCTCATTCTCAACCCAACTTTCTCACCTTTATATTATTAAATTAATTTTCTATATATTATTATTTAATTAATTTTTTTAATAATTTAATTATGTGAAATAAATTAGTAATATAAATGAAAATTTAAATTTTTAAAAAAGTACAAACTAATATTAAATTGAGAATTTTCAAATAAACATAGAAATTACAATAACTAAAACACAAAACTCAAAATAAACAACTAATATTCGAATAATTATACGAAAATTACACATTTAATTATCATCACTAAACTTTTGCCAAAGATGAGATGAACATAAAAAATAAATATGGGATGTTAATGAAAAGATTTCTAAATTGTGAATAATTATGTCAAAATTGATCTCTATTTATAGAAGATGAAAAAATAAAAAATTTGATATAATTTATATATATAATTTTAATATATTATAAAAAAGTTAAATTAATTTTATAATAATATTACGATAAAAGATAAATTAAAAAAAAGTAATAAATGAGTGGATGGTGGAAGTCTGTGGATTTCTCCAAACCCACCCATCATTTTTTTTTCCAATCAATTTTTTTTTTTTTTTAATAATAAAGGTGGTCGCCGTTAAATGTAGTGTAAGAGAGTAGGATAGTGAAGATTAGAGGATTGATTGATGTATTTGTTGGAAAGGAAGCTTGTTGATCAAGACTTGTAACAAGTTACGCTTTATTGTGCTGTCCTTTTACTTTCTTTGATTCTCAGCTTTTCATCCTTGCCTGCCTGCACTTATTATTTAATTCTTAGCTTTTCATCTCTTTTTTTTCTTTTAATTTATTGAAATCTTTTTTGTGTTCCGACAGACTTTTTAATAGTTCACGTTTTTCAACTTCTTGTTTAAATAGTGTCTAAATTATTACAGGTAAGCTTCTCATCTCCTTCCTTAATTAAGTCTCCCTTTCTCATAATTTCTTTATATCTTCATTATTAGGTTGGTATATATGCATATTAGGCCTAATTCTTTGTTCTAACTTCTGACAATGAATCCATAGAATTTATTTAGTCTGTATAATATAACGTAAAGGTCTTCAAATTCTTTTTTTAATTATGACAATATTCATCCCTTCTCAAAAATGTTAAAATGTTAAAATGATGATAAAATTGATTATGAAAAATGTAGAATTCTTTTTTTAATTATGAAAATGTTAAAATGATGATAAAATTGATAAACCACCAAAAATGTAACTTTATATCTTTAACCTTGGTTCATGCAAAGCAAGATAGAAAGTGTGAGAAAGACATCCACTTGACTCAAAAAGTCCAAAAATGATAAAAGAGGCGGCTAATATTGCAACTTACTATTTTATTTTTTCTCAAAGTGAAACTACTCAATTTGTGCTCATACCAATTAACAGAATAGTCATTGACGAAAGATCCATAAATTTTTAGAAAATTTTACTTTATCTGATACTATCATACAAACATATTAGTGATAATTTACCCCTTTTGAGAAAATACATATAGATTTTACTCATTTCTTTTGCCTACATGTTAAAATTACACATATTCTTAATTATTTATAAAATCCACCAAAAATCATAAATGATCCCAAAATTATAAATGATCACATATTAATGATCACATACATGATTAAAATACTATTATGCATGAACCGCTAGACAAAACCACCCCTTGAACCGCTAGGTGAATTTTTGGAAAACTCCAGGAGCTCCAAGCATATTTATCTAGCGGTTCAACCGTGAATGTCACGAGTTATCATAATAGTACACCAAAATCATAAAATCATTAATAGTTTGGTATAATTATTCCCTATTTTAGTTATAATTTCAATTTAACCATATATCAGGCCCATCACACTTCCGTATAAATAAATTTTATATTAATACCAACTTAATTACCTTTTTGACCGAGAAACTGTCGGGTTATATCCCCCGGAAATTTTAGGGATCGCCTCCATCCACCCGGAGCACCGTATGGTTTCTAGACGCAGATTCCTTCAACAGTTTACAACACAGCCCTCATTCGTTTCCTACCCAGGGCGTAGAGTTTTCAGTTGGTAAAGATAGAAAATATAAATCTGAAAGGTGATGAACAAAAGCCCAATCTTTTTTATTAAGGAATTATATAATATATATTACAACATAAGTAAATCTCCTTTAGGAAGGAGACAAACTTGTTTAGCTTCCTATGGTAGCTGTAATTGAAACTTGCATAAACTAGAAAGAGAAATATAATGTTTATTCTGAAGAAAACTTAGAAAATTTTTCGATGCCCTAAACTTCCTCCAATGTCTTGTTTATATAGGAGTCTCTAAGCCTCCTATTCTTCCTGCATTATTGCCTTGGATTCCTTATCTTGTGGATTCTCCTTCTTTCACGTGAAGTTGGGTCCAGATAAGGTTGTCAACACAATTATCTTGTAGTGGTTGGACCCCTTACTTTAGTGGTTCGTCTTCATTATTGTTCCACTAACGATTCTTTTTTGGGTGGAACGTCTTTTTTTGTCACCCACCTTTGTCTTTTTCCTTTCGGTGGAGGCCTCTTGATCACATGCTTTCTTTTATCGAGAGCATCTTTTGCTTTACATTCACATGGCTCCTTTATTTCTGTCGGCCATCTTCCTTTTTGGAGGGGCCCTTAGAGCACGTCCTTTCAGAGAAGTATTCTTCTCCCCATACTCACTAGCTCAGAATTTCTTCTTATCTTGTTTGGGTAAGAAACCTTTTTCGAACTCGAGCTCTCGTTGGGATGGACAGTCCGAACAGATTTTGGACTCCCAATGGCCAAAGTAAGCCATGTTGCAGAATTTGCGATGAGTTTCTTTACTCATGGCTATCTTATTTTCCCACAAAAGAGTTCTTTTTCTCTCGAACGATTCTTCTGCAAACTTGATTGTTTTTTCTGTCATAGTATTTAACATGAATGTTCCATTCATTGAATTCTGGAAGAACTTGAATGGAAACTTAACTTTGTCCATCTCCGTGAGACAGACCCATAATCTCCATACTCGCCTCGTTGTGATTTGATCATCAGAAATTGAGGCAATCATTGGAACATCATTAGATGGTGCCTTGATTTGGTTGAAAGCATCCATTCGGGGTCTTCGTAGCCTTATGTAGTGAAAGGCCTCATGATTCCCCTTCCCTGCTGGTTCTGGTGCTGCACTTATGAAATACAGCTCCAGTGTATCACCTCGGCAAAGTTGTTCATTATTTGCCCAGGTTTCATATACCGCTTCTTGGATCCACCGAGGTAGACCTTTAATTTCTGGAAACGATGGAGACATCATATAAACCGAGGCAAGTGCCCCAAATTCATACCATTGCTTGACATCCTAAGGTTTTGATCCCGACATCATCCAAACTCTCAGATATTTTTTCGATACATCAACCCTGCTAGAAGTAGGATTGATACCTACTCTTGTAAGTAGTTTCTCCCTGTTGGATCGGGAGCGCCCATCAGAATCGACGTACTGGCCCCACACACCAACACTTTTTTTCCCCAACCTGCTTTGTCCTCACTGACAGGCTGACCCAGGACACTTCCCAGTAGGTCACCCATCATAGTATTGCTCCAAGCCAAGCACGCTTAACCTTGGAGTTTCTACTAAGGGGTCACCTGAAAAGATGATGCACCATGTTGGTATGAGTAGTACTAATCAATTCATTTAACCTCTCGTCAACAATGGTAGTGCAGGCCCTTTTCGACTGAGGCAGGCCGCACTCCCATAAGTTCTCTCAGGTACGATACACGGAGGACCCCCCCCTCCGGGAGGTGCTGGAGTCCACTTCCCAACACTCCCAGTTTGCTTGATAAGCCTGTTCGGAAGAGGAGAAAACAATCATGTAGTATTAGCTTCAGATTTGCCTGTCATTGGCCTGAGACTAATCTCTCCCTCTTTTTCCCCAGAGGTGGTGGGTTGACATGATGTTTCAGGCGGTGAAACCTTTGCATCATCTTTTTCTTGGGCCAGTGGTTCAGACTCCACTGACTTAGAACTCGCTTGAGGGGTATTTGATTCCCCTTCTACCGGTTTAGATGCCGAAACACGAAACTCTGCTTTTTCTAGAGGTTTTCTAGAAGACCGCAGGATTGGCTTTTCCAATGCTGACCCTAACTGAATATAGGTCAACAAACAGGCTCGTATTCTACCGGAGACTTTCGTCTTGTCGGTAGATTGTATTTTCCCCATCTGATCAGCATGAAGAGTGCACTCGTCCCATTCTTCAATAAGCATTTCCAGGTTTTCTAGGAGATGCCTCTGTGCTAGGATGATGGATCCAATCTCATGAGATTTTAACACAACAATATCATAAATATAATATTGACATAAAGCTTGCCATCTAAGTAATCTAGCCTTTTCAGGCTTCGATTCTATGTTATTTTTCAGGAAAACTTTAACCTGTGTGTTATCAACTTTTAAAGTAAATTTCTTTGCTAGTAAAAATAAAGGCCATTTTTTAAAGGCCTTCATAACTGTGAAGAATTTCTTTTCGTTGATATGCCATCTAATGGCCTCATTTTCTGGGAACAAACCACTGCAATATCTGCACGGTTCTTATCCATATGGAGTAATCTTCATTAGGACCGCTGCCCACTAATGATCACTCGCATCTGTATAAAGGACCAGATCATCCTCATCTTGCGGTATTGAGAGTTTTGGGAGGTTTCTACATTCCTCCTTTAGTTGTCTCACTCCCTGTCGATATTCATCCGTCCAGATGAATGGAACATCATTTTTTAGCAAACTGCTAAAAATATTTATGTACTTCAATTTCTTTGTTAGAAATTAAAGATGTCTTGAGGATATGAATTTCCTCCATTTGAAGATTCTTTTCTCGGATACAGCTAAGCACTGCTTCGCTGAACCTTCTTTGATCCTTCATCTTTGGTTGACGAAGTTTGCCTTCATTCTCACCACGCTTGCTGCAAAAAACTACTGGTATTTGACGATTAAAAGCCCCTTGCAGCCTTTGAACAAAGATTTTATGCTCACAGTTTGTTTTGAACACTAATATCCTCCTTTCATTGTCCTGCGTGTATCTTTTGAACATCTGTAGTAAATTATTTCCCAACAGAATGTCTGCTCCAGTATCATGGAAATAGATTGGTGGAGTTTTAACCTTATACCAAGGTGTTTGACCTGCTCCCCCAATTAATATTTCCATCTCTTTTACTCCTTTGGATAAGAGTAAAATTCTTTTAGAGAAGTCTCTTCCAGCAATTTTTGGTAACGTATCCTCAACTTATGCTGGGAAGATTCCTCTTCTTGCTGTGCAAATTCCTGCTCCAGAGTCAATATAGGCAGCAAAGTATTCTGCCTTATATTTTTCATATAACACCCCGATTGGAATGTATATAGAGAATGGACTTGTCATACGATTATGAGTCCCTTTTCCTCTATCGTAATTCTCATTCAATTGCCGACTTGTTTCCAAGGTTTGTATTTTTCTAGGAAATCAAGTCCTAGAACCAGAACATCATCGCGTCCTGCTCTGCCTTTAATCTCTACAATAAAACCCCCAATATCTAGGGTTCCATTGTAATGATTTATCTCTAGCTGTTGTAGATAATACAAGACGTTGCAGGAAAAATTATTTTCCCATCTTGTAATATCAAATCTGATCGTCATTCCTCTCCTTCCTTCTGGGCACTTCAGATTGATTGAAACTTGTATCGTGCAGGGTAATTGAGGTTGACTTTCTTGGATAGTTTTTCTTCCAAAAGGTTGAGATATAATTCTATCCCCTTGAAAAGATAATCTACCTGTGCTTATCCTAAGACTTTGATCATGTCTTATGACCGGCCTTTCTTGAATTTGAATGTTGACTTCCCTTCTTTGTGGAATCTCCATTCTGTCTGGACCAATGACCGTTGTAACCTTCTTGAAAATATCAGGTATTTCAATGAATTGCTTTCCTAAGAATAACTCTGTATGATGAGAGTTGGAAAGCGCATACAAAATCTGATATGTTAATGAATAAGGTGTGTTTCCCTCATCCAATAACTCTTTTCGTTTGAAATCTTGATAGAGGGTCAGAGCTTTACTGAAGCCTGAGTCGTTAAGATTGTAGGCAATCTTGGGATAAATAATCCCAAAAACTTGACCCGCGAAAAGATTACCCGCAATGGTTCCCATCACCGAATCTTGCAGGTTTTGGATCCTCCTATCACATATTGCTATGTCAATAGGAGCGTCAATCCATGTGAACGTCGTTGATTTGAGCACCAGTTGTATTGTCCCAATATGTATCCACTTCATTTTCTCGGCAATATCTGGTTTAAGCTTTTCCAAATCCTCGCGTATGTCACTTGCTGGAATCAATTGCATCTCCACCTGATTTCTAGTAAACTCGATTGGAAGTGACATCTCTCGTCTAGTAATTCCATAGACGATGTGATGTTTTCTTCTTCCTAGACTGAAGTTCCTAAGAACACTGTCTAGATTGCTTGCATTAAAGCCTTGATACTTTTGAATATTCAAGTTTTTCTTCATGATTTTGTCGATCAAGCTCGGAGAGATCATAGTTTGACTGGAAAATCCAGTCCGATCTTCTCTTTCTTGATGACAAGATTCTGCTTCAATCTGACGATTCTGTAAATCCATCAGATTCTCCTCCTTCACTAAGGATTTCATCCTGCTCGTATATACTCTCATCTGATGGTATATCTTCGAACTGGTAAACCTGTACCAATTCTTGGCAGTAGATGGCATCTTCAATGTCTGGTGTAGACTCGAACTTTTGCATGCCCCTCTATTCATTGTCTTGACAATTTGTTGAAATGTGCCCCTTTGCCCCGCAGGTCCAGCAATTGCAATCCTTAAAACTTTCGTTGGCTCTAGTATGAGCTTTTTTGAAAGTTTTTCTTGCAGAAGTTCTTCCCTGGAAACAGTTTGAGCTGAATCCTTGGAATGAACTCCTGCTCCTGGCTGGTCCGCTTCTCTGTCCGGTTTTGTAGGATCTAGCCTTCTATCTAGACCACACTGTCCTTGGTTTCCAAGGTTTTCTTTTTGGATTTCTTTCTTTGGAATAAGGTTGGTACCTATTCCTTTTCCCTTTTGTTATTGAGGGCTCTTCCCCAATAACCACTGGAAGATCATTATCTTCGCAATTCAAATGAGTTGCTTTATTGATTCTTCACAGCTTCTTCAGATTTTTCTGAGCGATGGCTTGTTGACACCATTCTGAAAGCTTTTGATGTACATAAGACATCCTTTTGGCGATGCTGTCATTTGCTTTTGGGATATATTCCCTGATTAGCATCTCTTTCCATGGACTTGGAAATTTTAAAAAGAAAATTTCCTTTGCAATCGTTTCATCAGCTTTTGAGTGATGTTGGTAGATCGTGAAAAGTTGAAGGAACTTATTGAGCGCCCTTTGATCTAAGACAGCAAGCCTTAGATTATACAGCGCTAATAAATACTTCCTTCTCTTCTCCTTATCAAATCTTTCATAATATCCTTCGCCGATGAAATGATCTTTGAATAAGACACTCATCCTTCAGATAATTTCGGTGTAGGATTCCTCAATGAAGCATTGATTTTTTAGTTCAATATGGAATCCTTCCCAGGCAATTTTCACCACGCCTGCAAGAATAGTTTCAAGTATTTTTACTAGTCCTTGTTTGTCGAGGTCGAGTGTTGCCGCTGCAATCCGCATCGATCCTCCCCATTCATCTATTACTGATTCACGATCCTTGAAGCTAACTTCATCGAGATCGAGCATCACTCCATATGGATGAATGGGATGAAGGGTGGCCTTTCCAACCGGTGAATCTTGGATTCTAGGTTGTCCGCCTTCTTCTTGTTCTTTCCATTAGTATCGCTTCATCTGATACAGTTGAAGTGTACGATGGCCCCGCATGGAAATCACGGGCTTCCCTCATGGCCTCTTCGGGTGGCGCTTGTTGATTTAGCGGCACTGCTATGTGTGGAAGATTATTGGCCTCCACCATCTGTTGTTGGTTCATCTTGAGATCAACAACCTTCATGTTAGCAAAAGATTCTGCTAGCTCTTTTAGATCATCAAGTCCGAGTCTTTCAAAGTGATTCATGATTTTCCACCTTGAAACATTCATACATATCTTTCTACTTGAGGATCTTTGCCATTTTCCTTTACAGGTAAAAGATATTTTGGCCCTTCGGTGAATAGCATCTTGTTCCTCTTTTCTGAACGAGATCTGTTCTCCAATTGGCCTACTCGAATATGAATATCTTTCAAGATGGTTATAATTTCATCTTGTTGAGTTGATATTCTTTTTATATCCTGGGGTACTCTGTACAGGCAGTTGCCGTAGTTTTGCACCGTCTTTTGGATCTCCCTTAAATCAACCGAGAGTTTTGAATTATCAGGGTTGATTTCTTGGAAGACTGGAGTAAACTCCCTTCTTTCTTGGCTCATTCGAAATGGGTAGGATGATCCATTTCCCTCTACATTTCCACCTCTCTTTGAAGTGAATGGCCTACTCGGAGTAGATCTTGGTATCTACTTATCGTGACGATAATCTGTAAACTTTCATTTACAGATACAGGACCATGGGTCCTTTCGTCTAGCTTGTCAGCCCAAAAAAGAAATTTTTCTTGGTGCTTACTTGTAGTAATCTCCAATTTTTGGAGAAAATACCTGTAACAAAAGCATCTCGGACAATTGTCCGGATCCATATTTTCTTGGAGGTCTCCTCCGTTAGGATAAATACTATATGTAATAAATAAAATATAATTCCTTAATAAACCTAGGGCTCTGATACCATTTTAAAGCACGGATTAAACATTAAAAATTTTCTATTATTAGTACAGTAGAGAATATTTTGTCCGTGATTTTGCACAACAAACAGAACAAATCATACCAAAAAGTGGGTTAAAACCAACAGTGTCATCAAAATGGGTATTTTCTACATGTACACTTAGGAAATGGGTAAAATGCTCATGTATTTTTTCAAAAGGTATATTTTTAATTTCCACCCAACATATTAATACAATATATTTTTTTTATTTTTTTCCATAACTAGCTGATTTTTCTGCTCAATCATATGTAAGAAATGACATTATTTTGTTCAGAAAATATGGTATCATGCAGTTCATTGAATGATCACATGATGCCATTTAAATTCAGGGATATTGAAACTCATGGGAAAAACTATAACTTCTTGTAGTGTAATGTTATATGAATTATGTTAAAAAAATTATGGATTTTATGATAATTAATCTTGAACCAAATATTCAAGTACTAGCTAGCTTCATGATTAATTTGGTGATTAGTTTAAATGCCTTATATATGTTATAATTATTTAAACACATTCTCTGATAATTCAAAAAATATTTATTGACCCATTAAATTTTATTTTGCATAAATTAGTTTTACCTTGATATATGTACACTCCAATTCAAAATCTTTAAAATAATAAATCGTTTGTATGTGAATAATCTACAATAATGATAAAGGGAGTATTTTATCATTTGTATGTGAATCTTCTAATTCACCGAAACTCGTTGGTTTGTAGTGCTACTAACTTTTAGACGAAAGTATTTTATCTTTTGGGACGTCACGGCTGTTGTGAGGGCACAATCATGGAGTATTTCTTCTTACGGATAGAGGACTCATCGACTCAATTTTCATTTGAATTTTTAGTTATTTTTTATTCCATCCATCTCGCTAAAAGCGGTTATAAGGAATCCGACATTAGAGATTAAGAAAGCAAAGTGTTGTATTTGAAAAAAATAGAAGTTAATATGTTAAAGTTAATTTTTTTACCTTTTTGGAAAAGTTGTCACTTTTAATAAAGGAATGTGACCACTTTTAGTGAGACAAAGGGAATATTCAATTTCCATTTTATGTTATTTCGGTTGTATTCTAATTCTCATTGTTTTTGAACAATTACAAGACAAAATACACTTTCTATTCTGAGTTTGAGCGGGACTTATTTGATTTGATAACTTTCGAAATTTAATACCCAAATTTGGAGATGCGACTGTTGCGTCCATTTATTCCAACATTGATGCGTCCATTCTAGCCTCCACAAAATCCATAACATTTGCGAATATTGTTGACGCGAACACGTCCTACGATGTTGTCCAACACCAACCTTTTTGGTTCCTTAGGTAGATCCTCTTAGAGTGATATTGTTAGTTCAATTTATAGTGGTTCCAAGGTATTCTTGTTTGGATCGAGCGTTGCATCATTTGGATTCAACACAATTTATCCAAATTTTAAATTGTAAAGTGTGGTTTCGACATCATCAAAAGGGGAAAATTGTTGGCAACCATTTGATATAGTTTTGATGATGTTTTTCGAAACATACTTAAATTTAATTACAACTCTTAGAAATTAGAGCACAGATTGTTATGGTGATCTACAATGTACAGAATATGATTCAAGTTAACAATCTGTTCTATAGAGATAAATTAGAATAACACTAGTTTTGTCTAAGTGTGGAAACAAACAAATCATTATGTAAGGATCTATCTGTACAAAAGACTAATTAGACAATGATCAAAATGTAAAGGACATATCAAGTTGGATCTGTACTATATGATCACTTGCAATAGTTAGAGTATGACTCTACATGAAGATGAAGATACGAATCAAGAGGATGATTTGTCCCTATGCAAAAGATAGGTTGATGATATACCTAAATGGATCATCTGCATATTTGTTCATATGTGCCACTTCATTATCGTTCCCACATACCATTTTTGGTAATGAAATTCAAATCTACAAAAGGACGAGACATTATATGGCAAAAGGACGCATTAATGGCTGAAGGTACAAAAGGACAAACAACTTGTTTCTACTCCAATGGCTAGTATTCGATCCTTCCTATATAAATATTCAAAGCCATTCTCCAAAGTTGTTACGAGAAATTCATTGAAACTAAACTTTGCAGAAATCTCCAATCGCCATTTTTATCGAAGCACTAAAATTATGAAGAATTTCTCAAGCTCTTCGAACATTCAAAAATTTTCTAAAGTCTGGAAACCTATTCTTATCTTACCAATTCCAAATTTCTTAAGCTTAGAACATTTCTTAGAACTCAAAAGTATTTTCTGATACAACTTTAAAACCCAGTAATTCTAAGTTCTTTCTCAATATTTTGTTTTTCAAGCTCTTAGTAGGAAGAAAAATCAATTTCCAGTTTCATTGTAAGTTGTAAGGGTCACAAACCATTAACTTGTGCACAAGTTCTTGTTTAGTTCTCAACTTAACTTGAGACTGGTACTCAGCCATTCTAAACAAGATATCATCCAAAGTTAGTGGATTATCAATTAGTTGATTGATCTTTGACATAGAGGGTTTCCTGAACCACGTAAAAACAACGCGGTCTTTACTTTCTCTCTCTTTAGTTTAATTTTATTCTCTGTTTATACATTGCATATGAATCTGACTGCATTAATCTGCTATTAAATAACACTTCAACACTTAAAGGTTTTCTATAAAAATAGCAACAGATCAACCACCACATGCCGCACAAAAAATAGCAACAGATCAATTACGTAAAAAATAGTTTGTAATTGGTGCATTCCCCCCCCCTCCATACACCAATACGTGCTCTTTCAGGACTAACACAAATTTGAACGAGCAGGTTAAGTAATGAAATGCACTAGTTAACTTTTATTTGTACCCTCAACCTGTTACATCATCTGCTCTTATTAAAGTTTAAGTAAATTACTTAACATGTTAACTGGTATTATCAATCGTTACTTAAACTGCTCATACTCTATCTGTATACTAACCTATTAACAAGTTAAGTCATGTTTTGTAATGATTCATATACAACTTAGTTGTATTATCTCACAGGAGGTCGTTGTTATTACTTGAACAACATAACTAGCTGATAAAATTTTGGAGACAACAAACAAAAGACAAACTTATAACACGTCGATGTATTTATACAGACCCTTGATCTCATAGACTTACACACTTTTCAGTGATCTCTCTCTAACAAGTCAACAAGCATAAGTTGGTACAACCACGCCAAGAGCTTAACTATCGACCTGTAGGGCATTTAATTAAGGGGGAACCTGAGAAGCAAACTAATAAATTTTCTAAATTTTCCCTTATTTATTGTCCGAGGTTTCATCATTAATATTATATATCAAAAAGTGTAATTTCATCGAATTATGTGTTGTTTTATGTCAGAAAAAGTAAGGCGAAAAGATTTTCATTAATAGTGCAGTCCTTGGTTCGAAGAAATGAAAAGACTTTTTTGGGAAAAGAGAATACCAAACTCTTTGCGTGCACAGGCAACCTTAAGTTGAGCGGCAAAATCATTAACTCAGAGAGTAATCAATGTATTTCATACATAAATAATATTTAATATATATTATGTTGCAGGTGAGGTGGTGATGTGACGTAAATTCCTAATTTCATTCCACTTTTGGCAGTCTAGATTTGCGTATCAAGAAACATTAAATGTTGACTGCGCAAAAGACATCCCAAACGTTGCAATTGGTTGTCATGCGCCGTGCTGAGTTAGAGAAAGTCATGGTTGTTGGTTACGAAAGAGCAAGATTGGTGTATGGGGGAGGGGGGATTATAACAATCCAAACTTTATTGGTTTTCTCTGTTAAGCTTGATGAACAAGGTAGACCTGTCCACCATAAATTATATGGTATTAAGCAGACTGTCGTAAAAGAACTGACATAACATCTCCGGTGCCATCTGATGATGGGGGCACTGTTTTAGCAACTCTTGAAATCTCTCCCGGGCTTCATGGAATGGCTCGTCGTGGGCTTGTGCGAAATTCATTATTTTAGTACGTTCCGCTTGAGTTTTATGGGGAGGGTATTACTTCAACATGAATGTCTCACACACCGATGCCCATGCGGTTAGCGATCCGGGTGGAAGAGATAAGAACCAAGATTTGGTATGATCCTTCAAAGTGTATGGAAAACACTTCAACTTGAATTGGTCCTCTATTCGTGAGAGTACTAGGAAAGTTTGCACCACTGTGAAATATTCTTGAAAGAATGTCAGAACATCTTCACTTGGGAGTCTGTGGTAAGTTGGTAGTAGGGATTGGTGATGCGGTTTCATCTCGTAATTCCTGACTGCAGTTGACAGGACAATGACTGAATTAGCGGTTGCGCCGAATTTGGGCCTAGTGAAATCACCCATATAGCGCGGTCTATCTTCAAAGGTCTCCTCGGTCATCTCATTGAATAGTCACGGTAGCGAGAATTTGTCAGTGCACTCGAGGTCTTCTTCTAGGGTGACTAAGATCTCACGTTTACGGTGCACGTTGTCGATGAAGGGCGTCAAAGGGTTTTTAGTACTGCGACAACCTTGTATACACAATACTAAACAAAAACATTACGCGTACCACAATATAGAAGAAGAAAGTAAACATCATAAATACAAATAAAAGAGAAGAAATGAACAGTTAATTAAATCGCCTAAAGCCTTACCCGGCAACGACACCAAAATTTGTTTTGAGTCCCTAATAATCTAACGAGATCGTTTAGCAATGATAAGTCAACCTAAGTCGTATTCTCAAGGAAGACTTATCAGGGCAATTTAATTCTTTGTTCAACAATAAAGCAAGTAAAAGATTGTTTGGAGATTTTAAAGCTAGGCCAAAAATATAAATTACAAAAAAAGATAAATTTTAGAACAATAAATATAAACGAAGACATAATTGAAAGACATGAATATGAATTGTGAATTGAAGAAACGAGTTGAGAATTAAAGAAGGCAATTGATTTCAATCTAAATAAGAACTAGACCGAAATCACCGCGAAAGAAATATGAAACTAAAAGTAACTTGTAATTCTAAATTTCTAAGAACGTAGAGTTGATAAACGAATAAGAAATAAGAAGCATAACTAAATAAATAAACTCAATAAATAGATTTAATCTGGAATTGAAAGCGAAAGCAAACGTAGTTCATAAACTTGAATAAAAGAACTTGAATCCACAACGATGAATGGAATCAAAGCAACGAACTTGAATGTTGTATAGGCTATCCTTCGTAATCGACTAACTAAAACTCGAACTCTATAAAAAGACTAAGCTAAAAACTTATAAGTCTAAACCTTAGGTCGATGAATTGAGAAGTACTCGGAATATAAGTGCGTAGAATGGTAGTCTCAAATGAGGAATAGCGTCGCCTTTTTTTATAGATGTTGAGAAATCAGCGACCGTTGACTAGGTGAGTGGTAGGTGATCCACTAGGCCGTTGGCCAAACTCTTCGTACCAGCCACTGGGGTCAGTGGCCGCTAAGGGGCCAGTGATCGCTGACCGTGGCCTTCATCCCCTTGCGCGCTGGCCCGGTCTGGGTCACCGAGAGGCATAGTCAGCGGCCTCCTACGCTCCGTGGGCGCTGACTTGTGTTCTCAGCCCTTGTATTCATTCTCTCATCATTTCTCGATCTTTTCTCGTCTCATTATTCAACTTTAGCACTCGTTTGAGCTCGTGATCCTGAAACACAAGATGAGACGTAAATCTAGCCCAAAATCCCATGCAAAATGGAAAAACTAAAAGAATAGAGATGATGAATATATGAGTTTAGACGCAAAAAGAGGCTAAACAACCCCTCCACACACAAAACCTTGCTTGTCCTCAAGCATAGCTTAGTCTAAAATACCCATAGGAAAAATCTAATACGGCATGCATTTCTTTTACAAGACTTTAAATCATTCCCAAAATCAATCTTCTATCATCATGTCACGTCTGAAGCATACTATCTTAAAATCATTCCCAAAATCAATATTTCAATATATTACAAACCCATGATGAATTGTGTGGTTTGAAGCATACCGTCGTAGAAGAACTGACATAGCATCTCCGGTGCCATTTGATGATGGGGCCACTGTTGTAGCAGCTCTTAAAATCTCTCAGAAGCTTCATGGAATGGCTCGTCGTGGGCTTGTGCGAAATTCATAATTTTGGTATGTACCACTTGAGTTTTAAGGTGAAGGTAGTAATTCAACATGAATTTCTCGCACACAGATGCCCATGTGGTTAGCGATCCGGGTGGAAGAGATAAGAACTAAAATTTGGCCCGATCCTTCAAAGTTTATGGAAAACACTTCAACTTGAGTTGGTCATCCATTAATTAGAGTAGTTGGAAAGTTTTGCACCACTATGCAATATTATCGATTGAATGTTAGAGAATCTTCACTTGGGACTCCGGGGTAATTTGGTAGTAGGGATTGGTGATGCGGTTTCAGCACGTAATTCTGGACTCCAGTTGAAAGGACAATGGCTGAAGTAATGGTTGCGCCGAATTTGGGCCTAGTGAAATCACCCATATAACGCTATCTATCTTCAATGGTCTCCTCGGCCATCGTATCAAATAGTCGATGTATCAAGAATTCGTCAGTGCACTCGAGGTCTTTTTCTAGGGTGGTTAAGATCTCATGTTTCCGGTGCACGTTGTCGATGTAGGGCGTGACGGATGCTCAGTTGTTATCACTCCGGCAAGATAAATTTATAAGTCCATCACTCTTCACTAGGTTCAGCTAGTGGCAAGTACATGGTCGATCCCACAGGGAGTTGGTGGATTCCTCTCTCGATGTCACAATTTTGGGTTTTGATTCGCGTCTTGCCTTGGGCAAGAGGTGTAACCAAGCAAAATAGTAAAAGCTGTAAAAGTAAATAAATGAAAAGAAAACACTAAAAGAGTTAAATGAGAAATCGACTTGACTTGGGTTAGAGTCCTTGAGTCTTGACTTATGTCTCGATCATTGGTGCATATTTATTCGTTGTCTCGGCAAGTCATCGGTTAAGGACAGGCGTAAGAATGGGGTTTTACTCCTACAACCTAAACGCATCACTCAAGCAGCACCCTTTTTAATTGTCACGTAGCCACTCAAGCAGCACCCAACACACCCATTCAGCCCAGATGGTAAGAGTTACTCACTCCCTATCCCCCTTGCCCAAGATTGCTCCTGAACCAAACTTACTCAAATGTACCAGAATAGGCATTCGCGGGGAACACAACAACCATGGGCACACCATCTCAGAGGCTCGTCCCATGGCGTCCCCACCTATATCACCACGCTGATCCCTCTGGCAGGCGAGCAGGAAGTCGCTAACACTTGGAGTTTTCAGCTCGTAGTTGTAACCTGATCTCGCCCAAGACTGCTACTGGCCAGACAACACCGAGGACTTGAACAAGTTGTATAGGATTCAGATCTAGCACTTTAGGAACTTGCCCAGACAACTATAAGCACAGTTAGACCTCTCAAGACTTTATAAGTCTTGAACTCAATTCATCTTACCACAAGTAAAGTCTAATAAACTAGCTACTCATGCAGAAAATAAAGGACAAGGAAGAGATAAAAGAAAGTATACTTATATTAAAATACGAAAGTAAAGTGTTACCAAAATATCCTCCTGCCAGGACCAACCCGTGGCAAGGCTAAAAGCATAACAAAAAATATTAAAAAGGTTTGCCCGTAGGACTTGTTTCTTCCTCCCAATCACTCATAACAATTTTAAAGAACTAAACTAGCAGTTGGGCGTCGCCCCCTCCCCTCTTATTGAAGCCTATCGCATGTGTGTGTCTCTGATTCTCTTCGTGGCTTTAAAATGGAGTTTCCATGGGTCTGGGCTTTTGTGTGGTTCCGGCTAGGGTTCCGACAGACTTCCCTTCCCGATCAAATATCACGCGAAGAAGGAAAGAATCCCAATCTATCCTCAAATCGTTGGTGAAAGGAAATGGCGAATAGTTTCCTTTTCCGCATAAGGAAAGAAATCTGTCGCGCATCCCCGCCTCTTACCCTTCGTCTTGTGCGCTCCCAGCTGCTTGGCCAGTCCTCCGTCTTGCTCAGCTCGCTCCCTTGGTCTCCCTCTGCTGTAGTGTGGTCCCGGGCGGTACATTATCTTGAGCTCCAAATTGCCCAAGCGATCTTCCCGTATAATCTTGCCTCTTCCTGGGATGACCTGTAGCTTGCCCTGCATTCTGCTTGCCATAGACTTGTGTCCTCCCAGATACGAAATACGACACAAATAAAGGAAAAACACTCGATCTAGACCTAAAACAAGACACAAAAAGAGCACGAAAAACGGGCTCATCACACTCACACACTTTAAGGACGATTGTCCTCAAGTGTGTAAATAAAACTTGCCCAAAAAGAAGATGAAGATAAAAGACTCAAACAGCTAGCACACAAATATACATGCATCAAAAATAGTCAAGACAAATAGGAGTCAGAGCATAAATCAAGCAATGTTCCCAAGCGGTCAAGATAGCGATCAAGTGAGCATAGAGATGTATCCTTACCCACTCAGCACTCTGTGTTTAGGTTAAATGTTTTTGCTCGACAACCTGATAGATCAAGAATGGTCCCATAGGCTTGCCTGCCTTTTACATGTCTCCACCCAATTAGCTTGGTCAAGGCATCTATCCTCAGGTCTTCATTGGGTTGTAGCGTGGTTTTGACAAAAGGTTGGAAAATTTTGGGGAACTGGGTTGAGGTCGGTATGACTATAGTCTTGGGCAATTCCTTGACTAAAGAGCACACTTAAACTCTTCTCGGGCCCTAGCACACATATTTTTTTGGGGTATATATTTTTTGGAATTTTTGTTCTATTTTTCTACCCTTTATTTTTTGGATTCTCACCCTAGTGTTTATTTATATATTTTTTTGTGTTTTCTGGGTTTTTGAGCTGCCAGGCAGGAAGCTAAGGCAGGCATTCGGGGAGTGGTGTCTGGCCCTTCCTCCTTGCTCCATGGATTTTCTTTCTTTCTGCCCTAAGTTCATCCCGACCAGGGTATTCCTTTATGGGGTTATGAATATGCGCGTAAGGTGAAAGAAAATATTAAGGCTCAAAATTGGCTAGCAAGGGAATATGAATGTTGGTAGGAAAAATTTGGCTCTGGGCTTATGACTACCTCCATCATGACTGGATTCAGCTTCCTTTGTGGATCTCGAACTAGTACCACATCTTGCTCAAGCAGAATGTGATGCTGGCACACCGTAGGGTTAATTCCCTTGATGTCGGCTAAGGTCCATCCTATAGCCTCCTTGTACTTCCATAGCAGATCTCGAATCTTGTCTTCCTATTCCTGGTGTAACTCCGAGCTAATGATTACTGGCAATGTCTCCTCCTTGCCCAAGTAAGTATACTTGATATGCTTGGGCAAAGTCTTCAGCTCCAACTTTGGTGGTTTGAGTATGGATGTTTCCACCTGGTTCCCTGGGACCGAAAATGACTTCGAAATAGGGAACTCCACTGCTTGGACAAATTCCTCAGTGGTTATTTCTTCCTCCTTGCCTTCTTCGTTGACTAGTTCGTCTTCCGTCTTGTTCAGAATCTGGGGCAAGGCTTCCTCAATGTCTTTGTCAATGGATTCCACAAAATCCACTATCTCTTCATATCGGACATTTTGCTCCGCCTTATAGATATCAAAGTTCACCGTCTCTCCAGCACACTTGCAAGTCAACTTCCCTTTATCACAGTCGATAAAGGTTCTGGCCATCTTGAGAAAAGGCCTACCTAAAAGTATAAGAAGTTTCTTGGCAGAGGCACTGCCCATGTTAAGCACATAAAAATCAGCAGGAAAAATTAAATCTTGTACCTTTACCAAGAAATCTTCCACTATGCCTTCTGGATAAACGCTTGACTTGTCTGCTAGCTGGATCACGGCCCTGGATGGCTTCAGTGGCCCTATCTTCATCTCCTCAAACATACTTAGGGGCATAACGTTGATTGAAGCCTCCAAGTCTAACATGGCTTGATCAATGTTGGTATTTCCTATCACACAGGGGATATAGAACATCCCTGGATCCTCGCACTTAACTGACATATCCGTCTTGAGCACTGCAAATACATTTTCTCTGACTATAAATCTTGTGTTGTCAGGGTATTGTATCCTCCTCGTACACAGCTCCTTAAGGAATTTTGCACATCTTGGCAAAGTCGCGAGTGCAGTCAAAAGTGGCATGTTGACTTCCACTTTCTGGAACACCTTGAGAAGTTCCTTCATATCTTTAGCTTCTTTCGTCTTGGCCAACCTTCTGGGAAAAGGTGGCTTGCAGTAAATGTTTACCTGCAGAGCCTTCCATTTACCGGGAGTCTTTTCTTTAGGTTTGGATTCTGATTTCTTCTCTGGTTCAGGTTTCTTGACTGGCTCCTCTGGCTCTGTTGTCTTGATCAGCTCCTCCTCAGCTTCTAGCTCCTCTGGTTCTACCATCTCCTAGGCAGGTTCCATTACTCGTTCAAGGTAAGCTTTACCGTTCCTCAGTGTCACCGCGTTGACCTGTGGCTTGGGATTCACCTGGACTTGGGAGGGCAGTCCTCTTTGCTTGTTTTCCATCTTGACGTTCGCCTGGGTCAAGTTGGAGATCTGTTTGGCTAGTGACTGTAGGGTTCCTCGACTTTTGATCTTGAACTTCTCAAATCCATCATTGAATTTATGGTGTTCCTTGGACAAGTTTTGCACAGTCTCGGACAGAGATGGACCTCTTGGCTGGATTTGATGCTGAGCTTCGGGTGGAGCTTGATAGTGGTTGCCCCCATACCTTGCTTGATAGTGGTTGCCCCCATACCTTAAGTTTTTATGGTTCCTCCATCCTGGATTGTAAGATTGTGAGTGGGGGTCGAATCTTTGCCTTGGGCCTTGATTGTGGTTTCCTCCATTGTTGGTGTGCCCAAAAGCATTGACTTCTTCTTCTCTCAAGGTTGGACATTCGTCGGTCAAGTGGGTGTTAGCATAGCACAACTTACCATCTTGATATTCTTCTTGATGGTTGACTTCATCATCTCCATCATCTCCATCATCTGTTTCATGGCAGCGCACAAGTCCGAGAGTTCCGTCTTGGACTGTGATGCGAAAACATCTCCCATGGTTCTGGTCAAAGAGTGTGTATCTTCTCTAGATTCTTCTGCCATGTCGTTCAATAGCCTGAAAGCTTCAGAAGGCTGCTTGTTCAAGATAGAACCTCCACATGCGGCATTCAGCAACTGCCGCTCACCAGGACGCATTCCATTGACGTAGTATTGAATCAAGTCATGATCTGGAATGTTGTGCTGCGGGCACTTGGCCAATATGAGCTTGAATTTGTTCCAGTAGTCATAGAGTGACTCTCCGGCTCCCATCTGGATGGTGCTCATCTTTCTCCTTGCGTTCTGCATCCTCGAGACAGGGTAGTATTTCTCCAGGAACTTCTGTTGCATCCCTTGCCAAGTCGTGACACTACCTGTAGGTAAAGTGTAAAGCCATTCTCGAGCAGTATCTTCAAGCAAAAATTGAAAAGATACTAGACGTATGCATTCCTTTTTTACTGGCTTGGTAGTCTTGATAGTTCCACAGGCCATCTCAAAGTCTTGAAGATGTCTCTGCGGGTCTTCTCCTTGCATGTCAATGAACTTGGGCAAGATCTGGATGAAAGAATGCTTTAGTTCCTATTTGTCAACCATCGTGGGCAAGGTGACGCCCGAGGGCTTCAGATTGTTGTTGGTGGGAAACATCATTTCCCTCAGTGTTTGCTCCTGGGGTGGATTCTCATTGTTATTATTGTTGTTTTCTCCTTGTTCGTCCGCCATTCTTACTGCTTGACAGGCCTCTCGCTCAAGTTGCTCTTCTCTCCTTTGTCTGCCTCTTTTTCTCCAGGCGTTTTTCTCGATCTCTAGATCAAACCAAACGTCTCCGAGTCTACCTTCAGGATTAGGTCAAAGCATACAACGTGGACAAGACCTGAGTCAAGGTGAGAGAGAAATTCCTGGAAAGCGCAACTCCATGGCAATGACGCCAATCTGACGGAGGCTCGGTCGTTATAACTCCGGCAAGATAAATTTATAAGTCCAGCACTCTTCACTAGGTTCCGCTAGTGGCAAGTACATGGTCGATCCCACAGGGAGTTGGTGGATTCCTCTCTCGATGTCATAATTTTGGGTTTTGATTCGTGTCTTGCCTTGGGCAAGAGGTATAACCAAGCAGAATAGTAAAAGCTGTAAAAGTAAATAAATGAAAAGAAAACACTAAAAGAGTTAAATGAGAAAGCGACTTGACTTGGGTTAGAGTCCATGAGTCTTGACTTATGTCTCGATCATTGGTGCATATTTATTCGTTGTCTCGGCAAGTCATCGGTTAAGGGTAGGCGTAAGAATGGGGTTTTACTCGTACAACCTAAACGCATCACTCAAGTAGCCCCCTTTTTAATCATCACGTAGCCACTCAAGCCGCACCCTGTTGGTCCCGAAAGAGCAAGGTTTGGTGTATGGGGGGGGGGGGGAATACACCAAACACAAACTTTTCAGTTTACTTGGTTATTTATTAGAGAGTTCAAGCTATTCTTAAATAAGAAATTGTTCGGCAGATGACTAACCAGATTGATCAGCAGATCGATACCAGATCAGTCCAAGCAGGTTGCTCTCTAGTGTAAACACTTAGACAATAATAAGAGTAATCTTATTATTTTCTAAGTATTGTGTGTGCGAAAATATGGTGAATCTAGTTAATACTCTTGTTTAGAAAACCTTAAGAGTTAATCAGATCATTAAGCAGATTGATTGAGATGTAGATTATATGATAGCGCAGAATGATAGAATAATAAACAACTGAAATTAAATATGCAGAAATATAAATAACACAGTTGTTTAACGTGGTTCGGGAAATCCCTACGTCCATGATCTAGTCAAAACTAGACAAGATTATCCACTACTAGGATACTCTTCTTCTTTATACTCGTGGAGAACGAGTCACAAGTACTAGTCAAAGCTAGAATGATACTTATGCACGAAGTAAGGGTCGTGTCCCTTTACAACAGATTACCTCTACGTTACCACTAGAAAACTACTAGCTAGCAGGGTGATCTCCTTCCTCTCGATAAGACTGATTTGAATTGAGGTTGGGTTGGTGTGATTTAGAATCACAGGTTGTTTGAAGCTCTTAGTCTGGTTTAGAGATTTGCTTGAGAGTAGATTGTCGATGTAGCGCACGTGTATTTTTCCAGATCTTGAACTTCAAATATATAGGCATTGAATTTAGAATTCTAGCCATTGTTGATTGGCGTGAGTTTGATTGTAGATTGCCAATCAATAATATCCATCATATATGTTCTTGCCTTGTAGAAGCGTTGACTCAATCTTCTAAGTATGGAAAGCAGATTGCTAACGGTTACTTTCCTTCCTTGTGTCAATCGTGGATTCTCTTCCCAAACCCTATTGGATGGGCTTCAATATTGATGTGGGAAGATGATATGATGTGTATGATGATGTCATCTAGTGGTTTGATGACTCTATCGATCTGGTGATACGTTGTGATCATCGATCTGGTTGCTGTCTCTCACAGCAGATCGATTTCTTCTTGGCGAAAAGTCTAGGCCTACATCCTATACTATTATGGAAATGACTTCTATAGGAATGATTCCTTTACATGCTAAGTCATCTCCTAATCTGTTCTCTATCAGAATTCACTTTATATGCAGTGATCTGTTAACAAGTAGAATAGTTTAACTCTAAAAGGACTAAGTGTGTTTCGAGAGATCATCATCAAAACTAAAATACTTTTGGGTTCCCAACAATTTTCCCATTTTTGATGATGTCGAAACCACACTTTACAATAACATCCTAATTACTTATTAAGAGTGATCTGGCTTGATGGCCAGATTGATTAGTTTTTGTTATTAGGTTATAACGATTGATTTGCAGTTTGTATATGTTCTGGACAATAAGAAGTTGTCATCAGAAACTAGAATGATCTTCATAGATAAGGGCAAATTAAGTTTACAGATCATCAAAAATAGGAATTACAGATAGTAAAAGATATGAAAGTGAGTAACTATCTGCTCTTCCTCCTCTCTTCCTGTTGCTTCTTCATTTTGGCCCTTGTCTCATCATATATAAGCTGCACACTCTCATACACTCCTTCCCTGATTCTTATGTAGTCCGGATCCTCAGCATCTATCTTATATCCTTTGTTCTCAGCTAGCTGGTTTATGAAGTTGAGCAAATATGTCTTGTCCGGAAGCTTAGTGCCAGGAATTTCTGGGTATTCTCTAAACTCTCTTTCTGGTGCAGTGATGGTGACTTGAGCTTCTGCTGCTACTGCTCGAATAGCCTCCACAAGGTCTCTGGCATCATTCATATCAAGGTATAAGTTGAATGCTTCATTGGGTGTCCCCTCGCAGTATGCAGGTTCTCTGATGAAATAGCGACACATAATGAATCCATATTTGAGTCCCTCCCATCCATTCCTCAAGTTATCTGGTACCCAGTTGGTCTCTCCTTCTTTTGTCTTCATTGTCTTGATAGGAGCAGATGAGAACCAACCAGATCCAGATCTTTTCTTTCTCTTCAATGGTTGGGAGTGGCTTGATCTGCTTGATGTGGATTTAGATGTCTTCTGAGGTAGAGTAGATGGTGGGCTAGGTTGATCTGGTGCAATTTGCTGCTCTGGTTGAGCCTCTATCTTTTCATCTGTGGCACCAGATTGCCCTTTGCCCTTTTTAACCACTATCTCCTTTCCTTTCTCCTTTCCCTTCCTGGATCCTTCCCCCTTTTCGACATCATCAATACACATGTTGATGAGTGCCATAAGGGAGGTGATCTCCTCCTTCATGTCCTTCATCTATTTCTCGGAGTCTATCTTGTGCGTAAGCAATGAATTGATGTTCAAGTTGGAGTCATCGATCTTCTTCTCCAATGATGATTTAGCTTTGAGCAGATTAGCTTTGTAGTTCTCTTGACTTTCCTTGATGATCCCAATCTCGTCAAAATATGAATCAATCAAAGTCTTTGTAGGATAGCGCAGTTCGCTCAGCTTCCTTTCCACAAAAGTTTTCCCTTCATTTTCAAACTTTCTGAATAGTGATCTAGTTTATGCATTGACTTCTTTGATCACATCACCAGCAATCCCATCCGTCTGCTCTTTGACAATGGTATGAACCATGTCCTTTTCTTTCTTCGCGAACTCTGTGACTATTTTGTACATTTCTTAGACTTTTAGTTCCATAGTCATCAGTGTCTGATCGATCTGTTCCTTCCTCTGCTCTGCGGCAGATCGATCATCGTCCATCTTCTTGCTTAACTCTTCAAGTTTCAATCGGCACACTCTTCTCAAGTCTGTGTCCACTTGGTCAACGTGGGACTTCAGATGATTGTTAAATTCAGGGAGAATTTGAGTGGCCTGGTTTTGTACAGTGGAGAGCGTCCCATACATGTATTTGTCAACCTTATTTGAGATTAAGTCCTTTACTTGTTCATTGGACAGGGATTGATGCTGGGTCATCAATATATCCTCTAAGTTGGTTGACTCTACAAATTCTTCCATCGTTGCTGCGACAGCAGGGGTATATATATCATCTGTGAGTTTACCACCCACCCTCTGTCCAGCTGGCTCAGTCTCCTCTCGTGGATAATCCACCACTGTAATTTTGATCTTGCTTGTCTTGGCTGGTTCCCCCTCAGCCTGTGCAGTAGGTTCCACGATCTGTTCTGCAGCATCAGCCATATGCTGATCTGGTTCTGGCTCTTGTGTTGTTGCACCTGGTTGGTGAGCTTCTGAAGGTCCTTCTTCAATTCTTTCAACTTCTTCAACGTCTTCAACCACTTCCTCATCAATGCTGTCATAGAACTCCAGCATCTCCGCCTTTTCATATATCGATCTGAGATCGATCTGGAGTTCTTTGGCTTCATACTTTGCCATGGCTAGGATATCAGGGCAATAAGTGTCCCTCAACTCAGCTATGGAGGAGGCAGTAAAGATGTTGAGCAAAGTGGCTTCTTCTGCCTTGAGGGTATCAATTGATTTGGTTCGAAGTAGGGCATCAAGGACATAGAATGCTTTATCCGTGATGAGCAGAAGGAATTTGAGGCATCTGGCTGCTTCATAACTCTCAGGAGTAAGCTGGATACCAGGAAATGTCTTGAGTATGGAGTGATCTGCTTCAGTTTCTAGCATCTTCACTACAGTTTCTGCCTTTTTCTTCTCCACATCCTCATTAGTGGATTCCTCTTCTCCTTCTTCATCCTCATCAATCTGCTCCAAAGGTTCAACAGAAGATGGGCTAGCAATGCGAGCAGGAGAAAAATCCTTGACCTGGCTTGGGTCCAAGGAGGAGATGGGGGTAACATTTTCTGGTGGTCCCCATACTAATATCTCCTCATCCACAGCCTCTACCTCCTGTTGAGGAATGGGTGGATCAGTAATGACAGCTTCTGCAACCTGGACCTCCTCCACAGGTTCAGAGAGCTTTTGTAATCTCCTTCTCTTGGGCTTCGGCTGTTGGGCTGCTATGGAGGCGTCTGTATCCACAGAGCTGGCTCTCCTCGTTACCCTCTTGGAAGGAGTTCGTTCGACGGGTTTGTCCTTGGTGACCTTGGATTTAGTGGACTTCTCAACAGGAGCAGATGGTGGAACCCAGATGGGGTTGGAGCTTCCCATCTCCATCAAGGCGTTGACATAAATGGGGTCAGTCACCCTGGCAATCAAATTAGCAGAGATTCCCATGGACATCTCTATTTGGCGTTGATCCTTTGGAAAATGTAATCTGTCGTTGAACTCCAATGCTGAATCCCATTTGTGTTGGTTGAAGAATGATTCCAGCATGTAACTAATCTTAGTTGAGTGTCTCAAACTGCTCCTTCTCACCTCAATTCTAGGGCTTGCTCCTTTTATGAAAGTGATCATCTTGGCCTCCTTTGCCAACAGATCGAAAAGAATTCTGCTCCAGTTTACTGGCAGATTCAGAACAACCGCTGCTAGAATCTTGAACATTTCGGGAGTGACCTGGTCGTAAGAACCATTGTGGTTCATGAAGATTCTCTGGACGAATTCAAAAATTATCTTGAATTCTGGTGCAAGAAGTGCCCTATTGAACATCTTGTTCGTGTAGTGAATGGGCACTACCATCACCATCTCTATCACGTCTTGTAGTTGTTCTTCGGTAATGTCTCCAAGAGTGATACCTTCATCCTTCAACTTATAAACTGTATCAATGATGTTCAGAACGTTGTATGTAGTGTTGCTGATGGTATTGCCCTTGCTCACTCTGATAGTGGCTTCATTTCCACCTTTCTCTCCTTGCCATGAGAGATAAAAGGCGGCTACTTCCTTGGGCAAAAAGTGAACAAGGTGTGTTGTAATGATGTTGTGGAAACCTACAGCAAAGTCAAAATAATATATATATGAGCACTATCCTTCCATCAATGAGGTATGAGTGCCCAATAGCAGTTTACAGAATATTGAGTTGTAAAGTGCAATACAAGTGCACATAAGCATGCAAATAGATAAAACTGATTTTCAATACGAGTTTAATAAATTTCAGAGCATTCATGATATAGAACAGTTAAAAAAGAGAACTTATAGATTGAAACCTTTGCAGCATTTAACAAGGTCGAAGGCCTTGTCCAGTTTGTGAAAACCAAAAGTGTCGAGAACAGCATAAAGATCTTGGTGAATGTATGGTTTCAAGAAGTTCACTTGCTCAAGAAACATAGATGATTTTGGACCCATGTTTGTGAAAACAGATAGGTTTTTTTTTTTTTGAAGATTTGAGAGAATTTGGAAGGAAAGAAAATTTGCTAAGTGTCGAAGATGAAGAGTGTGAATGATAGTCGAACCGCCTTATCAAATATATATAGATAAGTGATAAATAAAGTAATAAATTAATTGACGTTCTTCCCTTTTTCAGCTTTTCCCGGCTCTCTGAGTTATAGGCTTAAGGTCTATTATCTTCTCTTTTCTGCATTTGATACACGCGCTTGATCCAACGGCTGCAGTGAGGCGCGTGTTTGTTTCACCCGTCGATTTTCTTCATTTTTCTTGGTTTGGTAAATATCTCCTCGATCACGTTTCCCAATCACGGTACTTAATCATCAAAAATAAAAGATTTGGTATATAATGTGTTGGGAACCCCATAAAATATTCTAAGTTTTGATGATGCTCTTACAAAACACACTTGGTACTATACATGTTCTGTACCTCTTCTTAGTTTCTGTAAACCAGATGGTCGAAACCAATTCAACCAGAAAGATAGAGGTTGTCTCGACCAGAGAGACTCAAAACCAGAGAAACTCAAAACCAGAGAGACTCAAAAAACAGCAAGTCTCAAGACAGAAT
>JAPKLX010000150.1:176263-204875 GCA_026898415.1 Leonotis leonurus | reverse complement strand
CCCCCCCCCCATACACCAAACCTTGCTCTTTCGGGACCAACATAATGTCAGAATTTAGATATATATGCTATGATATAATAGCCGTATCTTGTTGACTTTCCCCCTTGACTAAGTAATGGGAATATTAATAAAAGAATTTATTAATATCCACGTGGCTGCTAGTTATCTGGTCCATATCGATCTCCTAATTAACAAACTATTGTTAACACAATCGATCTGTTTTATGTCACCTTCCAATTTGGATATCAATCTAGTGTGATGACCTTTTAGTAATTCCCAGTTGAAATTTGATTGATCTGTTTGACCATTAATATGTACTTAGTGATCTGGTATCAATTTCCGGTACATGATCTGGTCTATATCAATCTGGATTGTGTCAATCTGGTTCTAACTCCCTGTTGGAATATGATGATCTGGTGTCATTTCCCAGTTGGAATTTTACATGATCTGTTCTAAGACTATCTGGTCCTTTCTTCCAGATTTAACAATCCTAATTTCCCACAAAGAATCTTAAATCTTTCTTTTGGTAATGCTTTGGTGAGAATATCTGCTCTCTGTATCTCAGTGTGTATCTTCTCAATCTGTACATGTTTTCTTTCAACATGGTCTCTTATAAAGTGATGTCTCACATCTACATGTTTGCATCTGGTATGCAAAACAGGATTCTGTGTGATTGCTATAGCACTAGAACTATCACAGAAAATGGGTATCTCCTTGACATCGATCTCATAGTCTTTGAGTGGTTGTTTTAACCATAATATTTGTGCACAATAGCTCCCTGCTGCCATATATTCAGCTTCTGTGGTTGATGTGGCAACAAATGTCTGCTTCTTTGAGAACCAAGAGATCAGTTTATTTCCTAAGAACTGACATGTACCAGATGTTGACTTTCTGTCCAGTTAGCTCAAAGTTGTCTTCGCATGGATACCATAATCCAATGTGAGCTGTTCCCTTAAGATATCTTAATATCTTTTTAGCTGCCTCCATGTGAGACTCTTTGAGGTTTGCTTGATATCTTGCACATACACCTACTGCAAATGTGATGTCAGGTCGACTGGCAGTTAGGTAGAGTAGTGATCCTATAATCCCTTTGTATTGAGTGATATTAGCTGGTTTTCCCTCTGGATCAGGATCAATTTTCTCGTTGGTCTGCATTGGGATTTTAACAGGTTTACTGTCTTTGATCCCAAATTTAGTCAGCAGATCGTGAACATACTTTGCCTGATTAATGAAGATGCCATCTGGTAACTGCTTGACCTCCAAACCTAGAAAGAAACTCATTTCGCCCATCATGGACATTTGATACTTATTTTTCATAAGTTCAACAAATTTATCACACAAATAAGTAGATTGAGATCCAAATATGATATCATCTACATAGATCTGTACTAAAAGGATATTCTCTTTGACTTTGATGATGAACAAGGTCTTGTCAACTGATCCTCTTCTGAATCCAGATTCTAGTAGAAATGTTGATAATGTCTCATACCAAGCTCTAGGGGCTTGTTTAAGACCATATTGCTTTTGTCAGTCTGTATACTTTCTGATTTGGATGTGCTTCTTCGAATCTAGGTGGTTGTTCCACATAGACTTCTTCTTCAAGGATACCATTTAGAAAGGCACTTTTGACATCCATCTGGTATACCTTGAACCTTTTGTGTGCAGCATATGCTAAGAACAGCCTTATTGCTTCTAGTCTGGCTACTGGTGCAAATGTTTCATGAAAATCAATGCCTTCTTGTTGATTATAGCCTTTAGCTACTAATCTGGCTTTGTTTCTGACTACTTCACCATTTTCATCTCGTTTATTTTTGAACACCCATTTTACACCAATTACTCCTTGGTGTTTGGGTTTGTCCACGAGATACCAAACCTCATTTCTTTTGAACTCATTAAGTTCTTCTTGCATTGTTGTTATCCAATCTGCATCTTGTAGTGCTTCATTAGCATCAGATGGTTCAATGCGAGAGAGATAGCAGCTTATCAAGGCACTCTTCATCAGATATCTCAGGATCAGCTTTTCACACGATCTGATGGGTTCCCAACAATCTGTTCTGGTTGATGATCATGTATCCATCTCCTTCTCCTGGTCATCTCTTCATCAGATATCTCAGGATCAGGTTGATCTGTTGGTTCCTCAAATTCAGAGTGTGTTATTGGTGAAGCTTGAAATGGATTCTCATTTTGTTCCAGCCTCTGGATTTAAATATTCAGATTGATCTGCAATGACTGTTTCATTGCTTTCAGTTGGTGATCTGTTTTCACCTAGATCACGTTGGATTATTCCCCCTTGCTGTATAATTTCTTCAGCAAGTGTAGGAGTGATGATTTCTTCATCATCAATTTTTGAATTCCATATGAGAATATCTTCTAATAGCAATTCATTCATCTTTCTTGAAGTCATCTGGTTCTCTGTCTGTCTATTATCTAGTGACCTGTACTCAACAATAGACTCATCAAAAACAACATGAGGTATTACCTCCACAATATGAGAGTTCTTATTGTAGACTCGATATGTTTTACTGACATCAGAATATACTAAGAATATTCCAAGGTCAGTTTTGCTATCAAAAGTCCTCTATTGAGTTTTCCCGTTATTGTGTATGTAACACAGACAATCAAAAGTGCGAAAGTAAGATATCTTAGGCTTTTTGTTGTTCCAGATCTCATATGGTGTCTTTCCATGTCTGAGTGTAATTGATGATCTGTTCTGAGTATAAGAGGCTGTGTAGATCGCTTCTGCCCAGAATTTCTTGGGTAGATTGGTAGCATTTAGCATAGTACGAGGTGCTTCTTTAAGTGATCTGTTTCGCCTCTCAACAACTCCATTTTGTTGAGGTGTTCTAGCAGTTGAGGTTTGATGAGTGATTCCCATCTTATTGCAGTATGCTTCAATCTTCTGGTTGAGAAATTCTGTTCATCGATCTGTTCTGATAGTAACTATACTAACCTCTTTTTGTTTGGTGATTTTGTGTAGAAAATCAGGTAGTTTGGCTAGTGTCTCTTTCTTCTTTAACAGAAAGATGACCCAGGTGAACCTTGAGTAGTCATCAATGATTACTAAGGTGTACTTCCTTCCATTTATGCTTAGTGGTTTAACTGGTCCAAACAAATCCAGATGCAAAAGCTCCAATATTCTTGATGTTGAGTGAGCAGTTTTGCTTGTAAAGGATGATCTGGTTTGCTTTCCATCTTGACAAGCATCACATATATGATCTTTATCATATACTTGATCTGGTAGTTCTTCTACTAATTTTTCTTTGGCAATCCTGTTGATTGACTTGAAATTCAGATGACTCAGTCTCTTGTGCCATAACTAGCTTGTTTTTGATACAGTTTTAGTGACTAAGCAGGTCTCGATCTGGTTTGTCCACTGGACAATATATAGCCTATCCTGCAGTTTTCCGGTAAGAAGTATCTCATCTCCTTCCTTGTTCTTCACAAAGCAGTTGTTAGTATCAAAAATGATCTAATTACCGTTAGCACAGAACTGACTTACTGAAAAAAGATTGTGACTAAGACCCTCAACATACGAAACATTTGAGATGTTGGTCTTGCCAACTTTTATATTTCATTATCCTATGGTGTATCCTTTTGAGTTACATCCAAAGGTGACCTGTGGTCCTGGTTTTTCTATGTAATCTGATAGTAGATTCTTGTCACATGTCATGTGCTTCGAACATCCACTACCTATTATCCATATTGCTTCTCTTAATATCTTGTTTCCTCTTGCAGTCTTTTGGTCATGCAATTAATTACACTTAGCTACCCTTCAACGTCTGGGTGCTTGGTTATTAGCAAATGTTCCCTTTCGAATCCAGAACATTTTTGGGTTAGGAACAGAAATATAACAGGTAATGATGTTCCCATCATTATCAACTTTAGACAGAGAATGGAATACAGATGGATGATGTCTCTCTATTCCATCATTCTTCAATCCTTTCTTAATGGGTGATGTCCTGTTGACATTCTTGTTGGATAATGTCTTGTTGACATTCTTTTTATGAACATTATCTGTTTCTGTGTAATGTGCTGGTTGTCCCTTTGTTTGATGGTATTGTCTATACCCAGTCTGTTTCACCATCATCTTCTGGGGATGATCTTTCTTGTTCCTTAGATTTATTACTTGATCTGGTATTTGCTTTCTCTCTGGAACAAAGCTTATGGTCTCTGAAGATTTTTCTGAGTGACCTGGATACCCTAATCCAGATGTGCGTTTTTGCTGCAGATTGATTAGCAGTTTGGCACGCTCATCACTTTTGTAGATCATTTCTTTGCCTTTCTTTATCTTTTCTTCAGCTACGTTGTTTCTGTTGATGAGTTCTTTAACCTTAGAATTTAGAGAGTGAATCTCTCTATCTTTTCCTTTGATCTGTTCTTCCAGATAAGCTATTTGGGCAACGAATTGGGTGTTAGCTGTGCTCAGTATCTGTTCTGATTTCTTCAGTCTATCATTTTCTTCTACTACTTCTCTAAAAAGTCTTTTGATGCTCGAATAGCTCTTGAACATCTCATTTACTTCTTCCCATGAGCATTCAGATTGATCTTCTTCTTCCTGTTCAAGATCATTATCATTTGAGAAATTTGAATTGCAAGAATTTACCTCGACTTCATCCAGACCGTTGTCTAATCCCACATAGTATTCATCCCAACCTTCTTCGTCATTGGTAAAGAATGCTTCATCATTCTCTGATGAGCTGTCTGAAAAATGACTCGAGCTGCTTGAATCTTGTTCAACTAGCATGGCCTTGCGCTCATATTTAAGTTTTTGATCTCTTTTTGCTCTCAGCTCTTCTCTTTGGCTTTTGGACAGATCAGGGCAATCTGTTTTGAAGTGACCTGTTCTGCCACAACCAAAGCAGATATAATCTATTGAGTTAGATGTTTTTGAGGATTTACCTGTCTGCTGTTTTGATTCATCCTTGTTATCAGATCGATCATTGTCATGTTTCTTGTTGAATTTGTTCTTGTTATCTTTGTAGAAACGTCTATATTTCTTCGATCTGACCTCCATCTTGTCCATGCGTTTGGCAATCATTGCAAACTCTTTTAAGAGTTTGTCATAACCTTTCTCTTCATCTGGTATAGAAGGTTCAGAAGGTTCATCTGGTTTGCTCTTCGCTTTCTGCCTTTTTGGACAGATGATCTGATCCACGAATTCTTTGTATATCGCATTCATGGCCATCAAGGTGATCAAATAAGGCTTCAGTAGATCGATACCAGATCAGTCCAAGAAGGTTGCTCTCTAGTGTAAACATTTAGACAATAATAAGAGTAATCTTATTGTTTTCTAAGTATTGTGTGTGCGGAAATATGGTGGATCTAGTTAATGCTCTTGTTTAGAAAACCTTAAGAGTTAATCAGATCGTTAAGCAGATTGATTGAGATGCAGATTATATGATAGCGCAGAATGATAGAATAATAAACAACTGGAAGTAAATATGCAGAAATATAAATAACACAGTTGTTTAACGTGGTTCGGGAAATCCCTACATCCACGATCTGGTCAAAACTAGAGCAGATTATCCACTACTAGGATACTCTTCTTCTTTATACTCATGGAGAACGAGTCACAAGTACCAGTCAAAGCTAGAATGATACTTATGCACGAAGTAAGGGGTCGTGTCCCTTTACAACAGATTACTTCTACGTTACCACTAGAAAACTACTAGCTAGCAAGGTGATCGCCTTCCTCTCGATAAGACTGACTTGAATCAAGGTTGGGTTGGTATGATTTAGAATCATAGGTTGTTTGAAGCTCTTAGTCTGGTTTAGAGATTTGCTTGAGAGTAGATTGTCGATGTAGCGCACGTGTATTTTTCCAGATCTTGAACTTCAAATATATAGGCATTGAATTTAGAATTCTAGCCATTGTTGATTGGCGTGAGTTTGATTGTAGATTGCCAATCAATAATATCCATCATATCTGTTCTTGCCTTGTAGAAGCGTTGACTCAATCTTCTAAGTATGGAAAGCAGATTGCTAACGGTTACTTTCCTTCCTTTTGTCAATCGTGGATTCTCTTCCCAAACCTTATTGGATGGGCTTCAATATTGACGTGGCAAGATGATATGATGTGTAGGATGATGTCATCTGGTGGTTTGATGACTCTATCGATCTGGTGATACACTGTGATCATCGATCTGGTCCGTGATCTGGTTGCTGTCTGTCACAGCAGATCGATTTCTTCTTGGCGAAAAGTCTAGGCCTTCATCCTATACTATTATGGAAATGACTTCTATAGGAATGATTCATTTACATGCTAAGTCATCTCCTAATCTGTTCTCTATCAGAATTCACTTTATATGCAGTGATCTGTTAACAGGTAGAACAGTTTAACTCTAAAAGGACTAAGTGTGTTTCGAGAGATCATCATCAAAACTAAAATACTTTAGGGTTCCCAACACACCCAACACACCCATTTAGTCTAGAGGGTAAGAGTTACTCACTCCCTATCCCCCTTGCCCAAGATTGCTCCTGATCCAAGCTTACTCAAATGTACCCGAATAGGCATTCGCGGGGAACACAACAACCATGGGCACACCATCTCAGAGGTCCGTCCCATGGCGTCCCCACCTATATCACCACGCTGATCCCTCTGGCTGGCAAGCAGGAAGTCGCTAACACTTGGAGTTTCCAGCTCGCTGTTGTAACCTGATCTCGCCCAAGACTGCTACTGGCCAGACAACACCGAGGACTTGATCAAGTTGTATAGGATTCAGATCCAGCGCTTTAGGAACTTGCCCAGACAACTATAAGCACATTTAGACCTCTCAAGCTTTAAAAGTCTTGAACTCAATTCATCTTACCCCAAGTAAAGTCTAATAAACTAGCTACTCATGCAGAAAATTAAGGACAAGGAAGAGATAAAAGAAATCATACTTATATTAAAATACGAAAGTAAAGTGTTACCAAAATATCCTCCTGCCAGGACCAACCCATGGCAAGGCCAAAAGCATAACAAAAAATATTAAAAGTGTTTGCCCGTAGGACTTGTTTCTTCCTCCCAATCACTTATAACAATTTTAAAGAACTAAACTAGCAGCTGGGCGTCGCCCCCTCCCCTCGTATTGAAGCCTATCGCATGTGTGTTTCCGTGGGCCTAGACTTTTGTGTGGTGCCGGCTAGGGTTCCGGTAGACTTTCCTTCCCAATTAAATATCCCGCGAAGAAGGAAAGAATCCCAATCCTTCCCCAAATCGTTGGTGAAAGGAAAGGGAGAATAGTTTCCTTTTCCGCGGAAAGAAAGAAATCTGCCGCGCGTCCCCGCCTCTTGCCCTTCGTCTTTTGCTCTCCCAGCTGCTTGGCCAGTCCTCCGTTTTGCTCATCTCGCTCCCTTGGTCTCCCTCTGCTGCAGTGTGGTCCCGGGCGGTACATTGTCTTGAGCTCCTGATTGCCCAAGCGATCTTCACTTAAGCTTGCCCTGCATCCTGCTTGCCATAGACTTGTGTCATCTGAGACACAAAATACGACACAAATAAAGTAAAAAGACTCGATCTAGACCTAAAACAAGACACAAAAAGAGCACAAAAAATGGGCTCATCACACTCACACACTTTAAGCACGATTGTCCTCAAGTGTGTAAATACAACTTGCTCAAAAAGAATAGGAAAATAAAAGACTCATATAGCCAGCACACAAATATACATGCATCAAGACAAATTGAAAATAGAGTATAAATCAAGCAATGTTCCCAGACGGTCAAGATAGCGATCAAGTGAGCATAGTGATGTATCCTTACCCACTCAGCACTCTGTGTTTAGGTTAAGTGTTTATGCTCGACAACCTGCTTGCTCAAGAATGGTCCCATAGGCTTGCCTGCTTTTTACATTCCTCCACCCAATTAGCCTGGTCAAGGTATCTATCCTCATGTCTTCATTGGGTTGTAGCGCGCAGGAGGGTACCTGAACCCTACGTGGACGACGTACTTAGAGTATAAGTGCGTGGAATGGTAATCTTGAATGAGGAATCACATCGCCCTTTTAATAGATATCGAGAAGTCAGCAGCTGCTTAAGGGTGATCCGCTGGGCCATTAGCCAAGCTCTCCGGACTAGCCGTTGGGGTCAGTGGCCGCTAAAGGGCGAGCGGTCGCTGACCATGGCCTTCCTGTAATGGCCGCCCTTTTCGTTAGAACTATTCAGTACCAAATATATCATGGTTACTAGATTTCTATTTATGAATAGAAAAAAAAATAGTAGCAATTTGACAACATTATTCTCCACTTATGTTAAATTGAAATGGTTTTAATTTTTAGATATCAAATGAGAGCTTAAATGAGATTAAAATTTATAATTATTTAATGTCAAGAATCCTCATAATTAATTATCCAACTTATTATCATTACTAAAAATCATTAAGGTTGTTATTATTATTATTAATCAGTAAGATATAGTATTAATTGCTATTTATATTAAATGACTTCATTGTTATAGTGCACATGTGATCAGTTTTATCAAAGGGAATAATAAAATAAGTCCATAAGTGAATGACATAGAACAATCCACTTCTTTCGGCTGAAATGAAAAGAAGTAGATGGCCACTGCCATTTGCTTTAGAATGCTAGTAGATAAATATATTTAAATATAACAGCAGAGTTCAGAACAAGTACAACTCTGGGAATACAAATTTTAAGACTCTCAGTAGGTGGAGTGTGGGTAAAAACCCTTACACAGTGGAAAATAACTATGAACTAAGTCATCAGTAGAAAAATCTCTAAAATAAAGGAAAGAAACCTAAATATTACATCTCCAAAAAGAAGAGTGCATCAGATTTCAATCTAGGCATCAACTTGATAATGAAGGTGGCAGCTGAATAGAAAGGGAAGCCTGACAGAGCTGTCAAACATTCCCATACCCTGCAAACATATAGATAGATAGTGCAGTCAATAAAATAAACATGAGTTAAAGGTATGAAGGACAAACCCAAACAAAAATCCATTGGATTATGACTAACACCTCTCACCATTATATAAAGAGTGAATTCTTAGACTTAACTACACCCTCATTTAATTCACACAAAATTGCTGCCAAACTGGAAAGGAACAAGAGGTGCGTATCAATCAGAGAAGGAGTAGTTGAAGTCTAAAGGTAAATGACTTCCAACCTATAACAGTTTATATTCTCGTTCATATCTAGACTTATATACACTTCATAACTCCATTTCACTATCTAGATCCCACAAGTACAAGACAGACTATGACCTAAGTTTAAATGCTCCACAACCCAGAAAAACACCAATACAAGACTGAGCATGAATTGAAACTTAGATACTTAAACACGGAACTTAGGTACTGTAGCTTTGAACTTAGAACAATAGAACAATAGAACAATAAACATGTATTCAACATAATTCAAAAAAAAGGAGAGAAACTCAATATGAGATAATAATCTGTTTAGTGGATTAAAAACAGCTCACAAATCAGATTGTAGTTCTCATTGTGGACTTAGAACCTTAACCATAACATACGTTTATCCCTCTATTTAAAGCTGAAACTATAACAGGTTGAGTATGTTCATACTCCCGTTACCTCACAACATAACAAAATACGCAAACATAATCCTCAAAATAATTATAAGGAAGAAAGGAGCACGAGCAAGAGAAACTTAACTAGTAAAGAGGGACGCGACAGTGCAACAAGCTACTGCCCAAAAGACTCCAGCCGTGAGCCTCCCTCGAATAACTCCGAACCAACTCGGATAGCTCCGAACAACCTCGAACAAACATCGAACGATCCCGATCAGGCCCAAAACAGTCCCGAATGGTTCCGGACGGAATCGGACAGCTCCGGATCCTCTCGGACAACCCCGAATCAGTTTCGAACCACCCCAAACTGCACCGAACCACCCACAGCCCTAAAACCATCCCTAGCTCCAGAACCTCGATCACCCCCTTCGTAATTAAAACGAAAAAAGAGAGGATGTGCGTAAAGGATATGAAATGAAATGTTGAGATAATTGGAGTTGCCCTAAATTCGCAATCATAGAGACAAGAATAGAAAAATTAGAGAACGAAGCTTAGTTGCCGTTGTTCGATAGACCAAACAGCCGCGAGGCTCCAAGAACCACTGCTGTACAAGGGCAGAGCTCCATCGAGTTGTCCAGCAACACGACCGAACCATCCCAACCCTAACCCACACCATTCCAGCAAAACAACAAAATCAAACATGGAAATTTTCCAAATTCATAAGATATTAACTTACGTAGGGAAAATAAATTATCTAAAAGAAATTAGGGAATTGAGAAAACTATCTGAGGACTGGGGATCATGCGGAGGCTAGGACGTGAGAAGCGGGCCGTGCCCTTGTCTGCGCCGAGGAGAAGAGGAGGCAGAGGAGGCGGCGCGGGGCTACGCGACAGAGAGAGAGAGAGCACGGTGAAGAGAGAAGGGTTGGCAACGGGGGAGCGGCGGTGATGACAGAGTGAGATTCGAAAGAGGGAAAAAGGAGGGGTAGAAGGAGCGTGAGAAGAAGGAAGAAAGAAGAAGAAGGAGAAGAAAGAGGAAGGAAAGAACGGCAGAGTGTTGGGAAGAAGAGGGATAGATCTAGGTTTAGTCTAGGTATTATAGAAGGGTCTAGAATTGGACCCAGATTATGGGCCAGATTATAAATAACAGTTGGGCTAATGAATAAATTTATTTTGGCTAGAATTAAGTTAATTATGGGCCAAGTTGAGAATCATAGATGGGCCAAGAGTTTAAATAAATACTGGGCCGATAATTAATAAAATTTATGGGCTATCTTATGAATTGATGTGGGCTAATTTACTTGCCCTATAAACTAATGGAATTAATTAGAATGATCAGACTAGTACACATGTTGGGCCGAAAAATAGATAAGAAATGGGCTAATTTAATTCTTTAAGTGGGCTATTAACATTTCTAGTAGATCAAAATTTATTTATTTAGACTAAGCCCAAGGAGAAGAATATTAATTAATTTAGATAATTAATTTATAAATATTTAACTAGAACTTAATCTTAATAATTGATTTAATTATAAATTATACTTAATATATATATATATATATATATATATATATATATATATTAACTAGGTCATTTCAACCTATAAGAAACTTATAGATATTTTAACTTGAGAAGCAAAATATTCAATTAGAGAGTTATTTATTTATTTATTCAATAATTATTCCTTAGATGTAATAAATGAAATTAAAATTTTAGAAAATATATTTGATTTGAGAAATCAACATCTCTAGATAAAATTCGATATTCACATAATAGTCGATTAAAGATCTGGGAATAATTCCCCAAATAATAAAGGATAGTGTTCCTTACACTTAGAAAATATTAGATACACGAGAGAATTATATCTCACTTGAGATTTATTTAAAGGTTTCGACAAGAGGTCGGATCCGCACTCCGAGAACGAAGCCAACACCAATCGAGATTATTCAAGTAGGCTTTCTTACTCTATAAAATATGTGTGCATGACTTTAGAATGTAATTAGTTATTTTCAAACTACTGCCTTGCCGAAAATGTTTCGATTTATGTATTATGCCTATCTGTTTAATTATAATCGAATTCGGGTCCCAGTAGATTAGATATCTTACTCGGACTTGTGTACACAAAGGACCGCGAGTCATCTTAGCGGGTTGGCCGGTCCTGTGCCCGTGTGAGGTGGCCATCTCCTCGGCACATAGAATCTCGGATATAGCAGATTACAAAAAGAACTTAGATTGCAGTCGTGACACTTCATCCCTATGTTTTAGAGACATAGGTGCTTTAGAGACAAAATCCCTATGTTTCACTTATAATGGCCTGATAGTTATAATTGTATGAGTGCGATTTCAGCACGTGTCTACTGAGTACTTTTGTACTCAGCCCTGCATGTATTTCTAAACGTGTAGGTTAAGAAACGATGAGGAAGATTGTGCCATGTCGTGCTTTTGTCGGTTTCTTAGCGGTTGACTCTTGGGGGTTCTACATGTCTTCATACATGTAGGACTTTCATTGATCCAAATAGTTTCCGCTGCTAGTTGAAACCCTTATGTAATGGATTTGAGACTTCGATCTTTATTATTATTCGTGGTTATGTACGAGCTTATGACTCGAGTTATTCATATATTGATTTCGTACGATGAAATTCTAAGCTAAGTTATGTGAATATTGTTCGATTCATCTTGGTTCCATTCCCCCATTTCTATCCCCGCTTCTTAAATTCCTCCCTTAGTCACAGTTTCCCGAATTCTACTATCCTTAGTAGAATGCAGTCGTGACACTTCATCCCCTCACGCGCTGGCTCGGTCTGGGTCACCAAGAGGCCTAGTTAGTGGCTTCCTAAGCTCCTCGGGCGTTGACTTTTGCAATCGGCCCTTGTCTACATTTCTTGATCTTTTCTAGGCCCGTTTTCAACTTTAGCACTTGTTTTAGCTCATGATCCACCTACTGTCAATATCAGAACAGAGATTGATAAGAATGATGATGATCCTCGCTCATTCTGTCGCATGGTGTTAGATGCTTATGATCTGCCAGATATTGAATGCATTATCCTTGGCGAAACAACTGATGAGCAGATGCAGGAGGTATTTAAGAAGCTGCCATCATCCATTTCCAGTACAGTGGAAAAATGTTTAAAAGGAATCTTCTTGCTCACAAGTACAGACTACTAATCGACTTCCTACAGAAGACATTTTTGGGACACAATGACTCTTTTGACCAGGTCACGCCTCTCAAAGAAAAGATATTTGCAATTGTGCTGCTCAATGTAGAGATTATTTGGGTCACTCTGTTGTTCGAATTATTGAGTTAACAAGTGAATCTATACAAGGTGAAGTACGATCCAAAATGATTAGCTATATTATCGATAGGAACTACCCATATCCAAAGTTTTCTTGGAGAGAGACAGAAGACTTGGATCCTCGATTGATTCTACCTAAAGGATAGACACCAAGTCAAAATGGCACTTGATTTTACCAACAATACCTACACAAAGATCACTGATCCAGTGATCAAGAATATTTTGAGGGAAACTGGTGGAAAGTCCACCAGATTAGGTGGTACGACAAAGAAGTCTTCTTCTGCAGGTATGAAGATTGGAGAGAAGAGAAATCCTTCTCCATCAACGAAACTGTTAGAGTTTGTATACCTCAAAGCATGATTTATGCTTAGACGATGTATCAAACTTTTTTTCTATTGAAATTTAATGAGAATAGATGTTTCTATCATTGATTTGTATTTATTATTGTTATATATTGAATTGCAAACAAGTCCACTTGTTACAATTGTAGACTGTGTGGTGGATCGATGATCACAGAAGGTAAACACAGTCGGCTCCTTTGTAATATAAAGTAATAGTCTGGACAGACTGGAACAGTCTAGTCTGTAAAAAATGCGATATCATATGATGCGAGAGCTGACCTTAGCCCGTAGAATGATGTTGGTATGTATAAGCGGATACACATGTTTTGCGTATACATATTAAGAGGTTTCACAATGAGATAAGTTCGAACGTGCTGATACTTAGAACAAGGTCTCGAAAATTAATTCATTTCTTAATCTGTGATGACGACATTAGTATAGGTGGTTGATTATATGTTGTTTTGATTCATCTATGCTTGTGAGTTTTTGTAACTCTAAATAGTGATGTCTTAGTCGGTAGTGATTTGCTTAGCAAGAAGTACTCGACTGTCGGTCATACAGAATCACGTCTCGATGACACGAGTTGATTATATTCACGTGAGACGTTCAGAAAGGTTTATTGCATAAGAAACCCGGCACGTTGGGAATTTATTCCATATATAATATTAAAGGTCCGAACCGGATCACTCAAGAATTAATATATTAATTAATTGTGAGTTGTCAGCAAACTTAATTAATTAATCGATTTAGAAAATCTTAAACGCGGGAAATAATTAATGACAAAAGGGTTACGTCCGTAATTCGAATGAATCAAGATGAGTTCAATATTTATGCTATAGCAGAGTCGATAAATATTTATAATAGAACTGCTCTTTATTGCATTTAAATGGAGTAATTAATTGGAGGATAAATTAATTTTAATTAATTAATCTAAGTCTAAAGGTAGGCCAGCCAATTAATTAAATTCAATTGGGCTCAAAAGGAGACTAGAAAATTAATTTAATTTAATTATGAATTTGTCGAAGCCCATATTAATTTTGAATATAATTCAAATATGAATTTGAATTATAGTTGTAACTGCAAGAGAATAAGAATGAGCCAATTTCTATTATTTGGATCTAATTCATTCTCCTTAGAAGCCCTACGTTTATAAAAGGAGAATAAGAATGAGCCAATTTCTATCTCCTACACTAGTGAAATTGGCGCCCTCCCATTGAGACTCTCTCTCAATTTTTGAAAACAAGGAGTGCTCTACGCTCCAATTTTCGATCTTCTTTTTCTTTTAATTACTAGATAGATTCGCCCACATGATATTCTAGTAAGTACACCGAAAATGGGATAGAAGTTCCTTGGGTTTGATTTTGTAGAGATTCAAGAAGGAGATTTGAACGGCGTGGATTGTGGTTCGATCGCTTTTCCACAAGCAGATGATTTGCGTAAGAGAAGGTATAAATTATTGTATTACGCATTATATTCTCCTATGTGGTTTAAGAATTAATTATTTGTACAATTTATTAAACCCTTGGATCCTGCATTTTCGTGAGCCCCTCATACGGGTTCCATCAGAAACAACCTGCTACACGAGCTAAGGCACCTACAGAACCACCATAGCAAGCCCCTCCAAAGCGTCTGGAGAGGAATTTGGTACATGAATTTGTTGAATCAAAGGAGTCAGATGAGCAGCCTCTAATCTGCAGAAAGTTTGTAGAGAAACAACCTCAGACAGATCAAACACATAACCACGGCCATATCAACCTCCACCTCAGAAAGCTCCAATATAGAAGGAGACTTCACAACCAGAGAAGAGGAAGAAAAATGAGAAAGTGCACAATTATGAACCTACTACACAGACATAGGGTACACACAACCTTATGCACAACCATATGATATTTCACCTCCACCTCCGCCTCCGCCTATCACGGAACCTCAATTAATTGATGAGGAAGATGATATGATCGACATCAATGATACAAAGGGGGAAACTGAGGAACATGCACAAAAAAAAACTTGCACAGTCCACTTTGGCACAACTTAAGGAGGCATGAGAAGATGATGTGAGCATGTGATGCTTGGAATTCATCTCACTCCCCACACGAGGGTGATGCCTGCAGGCTGCGAACTTATCTGCACATCATGGACAACCCTTATTATGTACAATCACCTATCTTTCTTATCCAACCAATCACAGTTCTTTCCTTTTATGGATATCATAGACGTGTGTGATTGATTCATAGCACACGTACTTATTTGAATAAAGGATGATGCACGTAAGCTCAATATTGATTTTCACCATTATTACTATGATGAATTGGACTTCTATAACAAGGCTGTCACTGGAGCCACACATGGCATGTTTAGCCCTATGCGCATTTATACAGTAGAAAAATGTCCATCATTCTGGATATCGACTGGACTAGCTCTCGACGCCATGCCGTTATCATCAATTCCTTAAACGCAGATCGACAAGGACTCAGGTGAAGAGATTTCAGATGCAGAATCTGCTGACACACAAATTCTTACATCTTCGGCAAACACAGAAGAAACCATAGATGCAGCCAATGATATATCCAAAGCAGCTGCCTCATCTGCGGCCACAACCAATACTATAGATGTTGCTACATCTACTGGTGGTGCTGTTGTCTCTATCTTTACTCCCGATCTTTCTCTGGAACTTCCCTCCAGTAATTCTGAGAAGAAAAAGAAGAAGAAATCACCTAAGAAGGGCAAGGCCTTCTTGTGGATCCTTGTCAAACTGGAAATGTATTTACAGTAGGCACTGCACCGCCAGATTATGTGCCGACGTGTGTTGAAGATCTGTTCAGAGCCCATCCACGTCCACTTTCTCATGAACAAATTAAAGAGCTGATTAGAATTCGGGATACTTCTAAAGTTAAGTCTTCGACAAAGACCAGCTTAGACGTTGGTCAGCATATGCTCGCAAATGTACAACATCAATATAAAAAGCAGACCTATAACATCAATGACAAGTTGATTAAACTGATGGATATGACAAAGATGAAGTTGACAAAGCTTTTGAAGGCATTTTTGCAACCATTAAATGACGTAGAGAGAGACTTACCCAAGCAGGAACCTTTCTTGACCAACGTGAAGCTTCATTCTTTAAAGTGCCTACACAGTTCAAGGAAATCGTGGAAGAAAAATTCATAGAGTTTGAATTGAATTGGATGAAAAATGCCAAAAGAGATTGAAGTGATCAACATAGATGCATAGAAACATACCAAAGAAGTTGTTATATCTAATTCTGTTCACAACCGCATATAAAAATATACAAGTAAAGCCAACCTTGAAGATAAGGTAAGAGTTATGGAAGAAGAGATCAAATCCCTTAGGAATATGATTGGCTCCCTTTTTGATAATGTCAAAAACTGGGAAATTGATAAAGGGAAAGGCAAAGTTAAAGTTAAACATCAGACTAAGAAAATCCTCAAGGAGCATAAACTCAACAATATGTGCATAATGGAGAAGGATTTGCATCGGCATCTGCACCTCCCGCATTGACAGAAGAATAAGTTCTTGGAGGGCAGACTGAGTCAAGGAATCCATATGATGCATGCAATAGATCCAGACTATTAGAGTAAGTTCTTGGAGGATAATGATTTACAGATGAGGATTGTTCGTGAGCGTGAAGAAAAAAAAGAGCTGTAAAAGAAGGTGCACTTGCACGATACGAAAAGGTTATGTATATGAACTATATCTATTCAATTATTTTTACAAACTCAATACACTAGTCACGAAAAGTTAGGTGAGATAATATGATTTCGAGTCTACTAAAAAAGATATTGTTACTATAAAAAGAACAAATTGTAGGCACACATATGATTAAGATACGTATGCCACAATCCCATTTCAAATTAACTTGCAACATATTCAAGTTTTAACATTACTCTTAAATAAAATTAACCAAAAACTTAATTATATGTAAGATATAAATTCCCATTTATACCAGTCCTACGAATTGCAGCATTTATCAATTTTCAATCATAAAAAAACAAAATATATACATATATGTGTCCAAAAAGAAGAGAGATCATGTTTATTATCTTGAAGTAACTACCAAAATAAAAGTGTTATAATTATTAATTACACATTTATTTCACCAATTTCTATAACATAAGTAACTACCAAAATAAAAGAGTTATAATTATTATTTTTGAAGTAACTACCAAAATAAAAGAGTTATAATAAATGTATGCATATAAATAACATATATGTTAAAACTGCTTAATTTAAAGATTTCATACATTAATGATATTTTAAGATCAGTTACTTGAGTTCACACATTCTATATAATACCCTCTTTCTACTTGAATACATGTATTGCATTTCATTATTACACGCAATAAAAACATAGAGAAAGAAGTAAAGAAATCAAATTTCAAATGGCAAAATTTTTCTTGATTATGTTTCTTGTGATCTCAGGTTCATTTCAACTCATGTCTACAAATACTACTCTATTTACTTTTTAGTTTTTTATTTTATTTCAAGATTACAAAAACCTTTAGTTTGCTCAAAAATAATTTGGTGTTTGAGGTGTAGTATACACGCTCCATTTGAATAAATCGAATAGTATATTTTGACATTAGAAATATACTATAGCATAAACAATTAGATATATAGTTTTTATTATTTTTTTAATTTATTGTTGTTGCAGTTGCATTGATTGAAGAAGTGAAAGGTCAAGGTGTAAAACAATGCGAAGTTACACTACAAAAGGGTAATTGTGATCTTGCAAAGTGTCGAGAGAAATGCTATAATTCTTCTTACAAAGGATTTGGAATCTGCACTGAGAGACCATATGGATCTGCCTCCTATGATTGTAATTGTTTGTATAACTGTAATTAATTATTCAATTACATCATATTCTAATAATAAATATTTTAACTACATTAATTTATCAACAAGGAGCAGTTATATTACTTCTACTATCTGGTTGCAATTCTATTTGCTTGAAATTTCTTTACATCACTGTGTGTTCGAGTTGATAAAGGTACGAAGGGGGTAGATTTTCTATTTAGTATTTAAATATTTTTTTTAATACTCGAATTTTAAATTTTCATGTAACATTAAAAATTGAAAATTTTAGGATTTTCTTGTTCGAATATTGCTTGATATCCAATCAAGTATTACCAAAACTCAATTTTTAGGACAGTCTAGTCATGAAAGATTATGGTATCATTCCGATGTTAGAGCTGATCGTAGCTGACAGAATGATGATAGTGCATTTTTGTTGTAATACATATATTTCATATTTGTACCGTGTGGTTTCACAGTGAGATAAGTTCTTATATGCTACTACTCAAGAACATGGTCTCAAAAATTATTTATTCCTTAATCCTTGTCAGTGACATTAAGTATCATTTGTTGATTATACACTATTTATATTCATTTGCATATGCCAATTTTTCTAAAGCCTAAACAGTAATGTTTTGGGTAGTGGTGATTGATTTAATGAGAAGTGTGAAGATCTTATTGTTAAGGTTTGTAATATATTTAATTGTAAATTGTGTGGTGAATCGATGATCACAGAAGGTAACATAGTTGGCTCTTTTGTTAAATAAAGTTCACAGCCTAGATAAATTTAGACAGCCTTGTCAGCAAATTTTACGGTATCATTCTGATACGAGAGTTGACCTTAGCTGGCAGAATGATATTGGTATATGTTTGATGTTGTACATGCTTGCATATATACATACATATATATATATATATATTTATATATATTGGGTGGTTTCATAGTGAGATATGTTCTTTGTGTTGATACTAAGAATGAGTTTTTGAAAAAAATTTATTTCTTAATATGTGACGATGACATTAGTATGCACGGCTGATTATGCACTGCTTTGATTTATTTGCAATTGTAGATTTTTCGAAACCCCTACACCTTATTTCTTTGGGTAGTGGTGGTTGATTTAGCGAGAAGTGATCGACTTTTATCGTATGAAATAGCATCTCGCCAAAGTCTGACTTGATTATATCCGCGTGAGAAGTTTATAAATTTTTATTACATAAGAAACTCTACATGTTGGAATTTATTCCATATATAATAATAAAATTTTGAATCGAATTACTCATGAATAAATATATGAATTAAATTTGAGCTCTCAGCAAGCTCGATTAATTGATGGATTACGAATATTAAATGAGGGAAATAATTTATTACAAAAGGAGGTTACATCCGTAATTTAAGCGGGTGTTGGATAGTTCAATAATTATCATATAGTGGAGTCGATAAATATTAATATAAGATATATATCATATTATATTTCATAGATTATTTAACATTAGTTAAATTGACTTGGTCATTATTATTAATTAAAGTCAAAGTTGATCGGACAATTAATTAAAAGGATTAGTAGATATATGATTGTCATTGGTATTATGTTGGAAGGTCCAAACTCATTCCCCTTTCAAATCATAATGTAACCAATAACACATCCATAAATAATGGGGAGGGGGTGATGGACGAAAATTATATAATCTAGGACAAGAATTTTTGGCCACCACTCAGTATTCTGATACTGTGATTTTAACAATTAAACAGTATTCCACATTGCGATTTTCGATTCCTCTCATTTCGATAACCCACAATGCATTATCGCCCACACCATAGTCATTTAGAGATGTTTATTATATAACATGCTAGGCCGGCTGTAATTTATTCCATATATGATAATAAAGGTCGAAACTAGATCACTCACAGATAAATATATAAATTAATATAAGTTGTGAGTGAGCTTTAATTAATTAATGAATTAAAGTATCGTTATAAGGTGCTGGTGAACCATATGGTAGCACCTTGAGGAGCGAAGACACCGGCACAGCCTTTTGGCTCTGCTCTACCCTCATCTTTCTCTTTGCTAAATAATTTATGATATAAGGAGTTTAGATTCGTAATTTAAAATGGTGCATAATAGTTAAATATGTATCCTACAGTGGATATGATAAATCTTAATAAGAAATCCAATTAACATAACGGTTCCTAGATTAATTAATTAACAGTTTTATTTAACTTGGCCATAATTTAGGGAACTGTTGAAAATATTAATGGATTGGATTTTATATTGAAGTTCGCTTGAAGTTTGTTTTCCCTTGAATCGGTTTGGTAGAGCTTTTACTTTTCTTGAGTCTTTTTAATATTTTATCTAATCAACTCTTATTATTATTAGAAGTTTATTATCCCATTTTTAAAAAAAAAATTAAATAAATTATTTCACATTTCCATTTCAAATATGTATTTGAATTTATTCATTGAACACCTTATAAATTTGGGTGTTAAAGCATGGTATCAGAGCCCACCCCGGGTGAACCCTAATGGCCCCTGGGGGCGGTCCTGCACGAGTATCACGACGAGAACGTCGCGTATGTAACGGAGAGAGTTTGTGATATCCCATATTGAATAAGTAAGGGGTGTGAATGCAATTTAAGTAATGTGTTTAATGAATTCTCCAGTAACTTGGTTAACCTAGGCCGCCGAAGCGTAACGGGCTCCCACCCTATGGGCCCGAGACGTTACATTTTATTCATTTATTAAACTTGTGGATCGTGCAATTTCGTGAGCACCTCAACAAGGTTCCATGAGTTGGTATCTGAGTCTGTCACATAATTCTAATATCTGGTTAAATATGATTTCAATTATATTTTGATATTGATAACTACCGCTTTATTTAATTTATGAAGTATATTTGTTTACATTAACATATATGTGTTAAATATCACGTCAGTCGTATAATATTTATCCGTTTTATTCATTTTCCGGTGACATGGTTTATGGTATATTTCGTAACCTACGGGGGTTGACCGTGGTTAACTATAATTTTTGTTTTTCTATATTTTATATAAATTACTGGGAGGAAAAAAGAGATCAGAGCGAAAAACAACAGTGAAAAGCGGAGGTTGAGTTTGGGCCACGACAAATGATGTATAGCATAGTTGCATGCGACAGCACGGCACCAGTGCGGGTGCAGCGCACCAGTACCCCTAGGTATAGCGTGCTAGGCGCGAGTGCACGTACGAGTGCATAGTACATTGCACGCGGCATAGCACGCGGTGCCAATACATGATGTTCGCGTAGCAGGCTTAGGGCACTCTTTGCCAGCACACGGTAGGTGCGGCCAGGGCATGTGGGAGGCTCGCATGAGGGGTCCCAACCCTAGGCCAAGCACGAACCAAATCACATCTTTCCGACCCCAGCACCCTTCGTGGCATGAGCAGGGCTCGCGGCAACAACAGGGGACGACGAAAAATGATTTCTAGCGATTGATTTTGTTCCATTTTTAAGGATAATTGAGTGCAAATAATCTTGTTGCCATGTTTATCGGATATTTATCCTTATTTTTTATGGTTGGTCTTATTTGCTATATTCGGTTGATCTTATCTATCATAATATGTTATTATCCTAAAAATCTCTTTCATAATTAAAAAAGGGGTAACTTCTATATTAGCCACTTTAATATTGTAAACACAAATATTAGCCATGTATATAATAATATTGAACTAGTAGCCACTATACTTATAATTCCCCTCTTTTTAATTTAAAATCACTACATCAAAAAAACTACTTCTACGGAAGTTAGTTTTCTTTTTTTAATAATCAAGGGGCATTATTTTCAATAATATAAAAATATAGCTACTATTTTGTTATTTATATTGATGTAGTTATTTTTTTTGGCTTACAATATAAAAATGGCTAGTTTAACCTATTTCCCCATTAAATACACTAAGTGATAATTGTAATTGCATTTATTTATTTAAATACGAGAATTACATGTGGTCTCCATGAATCGGTCTTATCGTGAAGTAGATGTCTTGATTCCAACCAGGGATCACATTTATTGGTTTACGGGATCTGACTTCGTAATGATAGTTGTAAGGCATCGTTTCGTTGCAATATGTTCATCTGCTATCTATGGGCTTATTAAAATTAAACAATGCTTGTGGTGCTAGATTTATAGTATGAGCTTAGGCATGGTTTATGAGTCATGATGCACCATCATAGTCTCTGATCTGTTTAAATTGTATGTCTATAAAAATTATTTTGAAAAGAGAGTGTAATCTATCGCACTAGTGACTTGCCTGATTTTTGTTTTGACTGTTTGCATTAATGATTTAATCATTTTATTAAAGGTTTTCGATTATTTGCGTTGATCATGTTTGTTGACAGATGGTTTATTTATATTCAATAATGTTTTCATATCTTTCAACCCGCTTGCATCTATTCTTAAAGAAAATAAATTTGTTGGTTCTAATTATATTGAATAGAAAATAAATTTGGACATTGTCTTGGTTGTTTCTAGCAACAATTTAGTTCTGGAGAAGGAATGTCCTCCTACTCCTTCTAGTAATGTCTCTAGTGCCATTAAGGAAACACATTCGAAGTGAGTTAGAGGGAATGAGATGGCGCAATGATACATTCTAGCTTCTATGTCGAATGTACTGCAACATCTGCATGACTCGGTCCCGACGACCGATGAGACTATGCTTAGTCTAGGTGACATATTTGGTGCACATAGTCGAGTGACTAAGCAATTGATCATTTACAATGTGATGAACATGTCTATGGTTAAAAGATTATCGGTTCGAGACAATGTCTTTAAAATTATGGGCTACTTGGGTGACATCAATATTTTGGAGGGTCATAATGATATTGTATCTATAAATGATATCATCCTGCAGAGCTTGCTCGACAGTTATCAATAGTTCTGTTTGAACTATATCATAAACAAATAAGAGTGTACTCTCGCGGAATTGTTGACGGAATTGGAAATAGCTGAGTCTGTAATGGCCACGAGACATGAGGTGTTGGTAACTACAACACCGTCTTCTAGATGTCCTGCTAAGTGGGGCAAGGGTAATACTCGCTCTGTCGCACTAAGCTTGTCACATTTCCTTATTGAGACGTTCCTCTAAGCAAGACACATTCCAAAAATAGTAAAAATTATCTTTTCAGAAAGATGTGTGTTTCGACTAAAATTATTTCGAGTCACTCGCAATCTAACGATGTCGTCTACCAATGATAAGCAGGGCGATTTAGTACTTTGTTCAACAATAAAACAAGTAAAAGATTGTTTGAAGATTTTAAAGTTTGACGGAAAATAAAAATTACGAAAAAAGATAAATTCTAAACTAATAAAAATAAACGAAGAAACGAATTCCGAAATGGAGAAAAGAGTTACGAATAAAAAAGGAACAATTGATTTCATCTAAATCAGAACTAGATTGAAATCACTACGAAAGAATTATGAAAGTAAAAGTAATTTGGAATTTGAAATCGCGAAGAACGTAGAATAGATAAACGAAGTAGAAATACGAAAGCATAACCAAATAAATGAACTCAATAATAAAATCGAACCCGGAAATGAAAGCGAAAGCAAATGTAGTTCATAAACTTGAATACTCGAATCCAAAACGATCAAAGAAATTAAGAACAACGAACTTAAATGTTGTAATCGGCTATCCTTCATAATCAAGTACTAAACTAAACACGAACTTAATGAAAATAACTAAGTAAGAATCATAAATCTCGACCCTAGAACGATGAATCAAGACGTACTCAGAATATAAGTGTCTAGAATCAGAAGAAGGTGTAAGTCTGAATGAGGAATCGCGTCATTCTTTTATAGACGTCGAGAAGTCAATTGTCTCTTACTGCTTAGTGATAGCTGACTTGGTAGGTACCGAGTTCCACGCGGGGCCATTGCACTAAACTTCCCGAGTCTACCGCTGGGGTTAGCAGCCGCTGAGGTGCCAGCGGTCGCTAACCCTGGCCTTCATTTTCTTGTGCACGCCTCGCTCATGGGTCAGCGTAGGCCTATGTCAGCGGTCCCTATGTGTCCTGCGGCCTCTAACATGCTCTCTCGGCTTCCTTCTTTATTTTCTCATCATTTCTCAGCCTTTTCTCATCATGTTTCCAACTTTAGCACTCGTTTGAGCTCGTGATCCTGATACATAAAATGAAACGAAATCGATCCTGAAACATCATGTAAAATGTAAAAACTATAAGAATAAAGACGATGAATATACGAGTTCAGACGACCAAAATGTGGCTAAACAACCCCTACAGACACAAAACCTTGCTTGTCCTCAAGCATAACTTAGTTTAAAATATCCATAAGAAAAATCTAACACGACATGTATTTTTGACAAGACTTAAAATCATTCCCAAAATCAATCTTTCTATCATCATGTCACGTCACATAGAGATCATAGAAATAAACGGCTCACTTAGACTAGATACTCATCAATTCGAACAAAACAAAACAATGATGCAAATGGTGTCATCGATATCACATAACCGGCTAGAGTTTTTATTCATCACTTTATTAGCGTATCTTTCTATTTTCGTTTTATATTTAAACACGAGGAATATTAAAGAAAATGTTCACCGGGTGTGTATTCTGAATGTTCGGGTTTTTCCGGTGTGGTTTTCCATACCCATCTCTTTTATAGATGTGAATTTTGATTAAGATAGCGGGATAAAATCCTATATACTCCTATCTTAACGATCTCACAAAGATAATTAGAACAATGTCAAGTTATATGGTAATTGTCATGAGGTGTGAAGAATTAGGGGTTCCCTAATGTATCTTCATGCGGTTTCCGGTGCTCATGGTTCCCAGAAGAGCATAGACCTCTCACAAGTTCATTTTTTATTATTAAACAAAGATACGCAATAAGTGGTACTAAACAACTAGTCAGTCAAATCAATCAATTCATACCATCATGCATCACTATTTCGAACATTCTACTAAGACTAAGAATCCGGTTACATGTTCCCCACATTACTACGTTCATCTAATAATAGAAATCATGTTATATCACAAACACATGTCACAACTTGATTCATCGACAAGATGTCAAGACCAAGTAACTTAAGAACAATCAAAATTTTGCAACAAACAAGACACTAAATTAAAAGACGAATGCATGCACTTAAAAGACACCCTCCCCTACCCCCCCCCCCTACAAGAATAGAGCAATGCCCTCATTGCAGAAAGTAAAGAGTTGTAGTGTAGGGATAAGAAAGACATTCCTGAAGTGTTGTAATTGGCGCAAAAACGAGAATAAAAACAACCTGAAAAATAACTAGAAAACAAAGGGAAAAATAATGGTTATCCAATCACACACTCACACTAAAGGAAAGAAAGCAATAAAAGTAGCTCAATAGTGAGACGAAGTCTCATTGTTGGTCAGAAGGAGGGTTGGCGGGTGGTTCGCCAAAAGTGAAAGACGACCATTATTGTTGCATCTCATGTAGGAGTTTGTTTTGCTCCTCCATCGCCTTTTGATGGGCTTCTCATTGTGCATGGTGGTCAGCAAGTTGCTGGGACAGGTTGTCGAGGTGGATGTTGATGATGCGGATATCTGAGCATATCTCACTAATGCCGATGGTGACGGTGCTCGTGAATTGCTCTCATTCGGAGTTCCACTAAGGTTGGGTTCCCCATTGAGATTGGACACCCCATTAAGATTGTGAACCCCAATCGGATCCTACGGTAGCATCCGTCGTTGGCATTCCTCTACCACGTGGCCATAATTGCCACAACTTCTGCATGGCTCAGGTGCAACTTGCTAAACAGATGGTGATGGGGGTCGGTTCATCTTCAATTCTTGTAACTCCCGCATCATCTCAGTCATTTTCTTTTTAAGATCGGGGATAGTTGTTACTACTAGGGGTGTCACGGTACGGTATACCCTAATAAAATCATTCATACCTTGTACCTTACCTTTACCTTCGGTATGGAAAATTTCATACCATTACCTTACTATACTTTTCGGTATACCTTAGTTCGGTATACCTTACTTTCGGTATGACATTTTTACATACATATACCTAACCTTATTTTCGGTATATCTTACCTTAATTCGATATACCTTTCTTTCACGATATACTAAAATATAATGAACGACACCTTAAATAACATCCAACATATAAAAAAATATTAAGTGTTATTTTTATAGTAATATAATTTTTGAGATTAACTACTAATATGAGATAATTAGTTACTAATTATATTATTATATAACTACTAGATTTTATATATGAATCATAAAACTTATAAATTTTATCATATATGCATGATATATTATAACAAATTAAGTATATTTTTATTAATTATATATTATAATTTATATTATATTTAAAATCAAATAGACGTAGTCATATGATTATATAAAATACTTATATTTTTAAAACGTACCTTTGATTATAATTATCTTTATTTTATTATAATTAGTTATATAATTATTTAGATTCATATGCTAGTTTTAGAAAAAAATTTAGTAGAATTATATTAGAACTAATTGGTTATGTAACAAATAATATGTCTTATTCAATCTTTTCAATTATCAAAAAACTCAAATATTTTATAATTTGTCACTAATATTTATTACATATATAATTATATATATATATATATAAGAAAACAACGGTATATACTAATTTTTCCGATATATACTGCGGTACGGTATATGACGGTATACATCGGTATTTCGAAAACTTATACCTTTACCTTACCGAAAAGTTCGGTACGGTATCATACCTCACCAAAATTTCCGGTATACCTTATATTGGATAATTTACGGTATTTTTTGGTACGATAAGTACGATATACTGTTTTTCGTTAAATTTTGATAGCCCTAGTTACTGCACTGGTCTCCATTCGTCGTGGTATAGAGGATTTTATTTTGAGAACTTGAAGCTAAGGTTTTGAAAATATCATTCATCTCCTCCGGAGTCTTGACTGCATTGTTTCCTCCTGCATAACTATACATTATGAAATGTGTGGTCTGCAGCATACCATCGTAGAAGAACTGACATAGCATCTCCGATGCCATCTGATGATGGGGGCACTGTTGTAGCAGCTCTTAAAATCTCTCCAAGGCTTCATGCAATAGCTCGTCGTGGGCTTGCGCGAAATTCATAATTTTAGTACGTACCGCTTGAGTTTTGTGGTGAAGGTAGTATTTCAGCATGAATTTCTCGCACACAGATGTCCATGTGGTTAGCGATCTGGGTGGAAGATATAAGAACCAAGATTTGGCCCGATCATTCAAAGTATATGGAAAACACTTCAACTTGAGTTAGTCATCCGTTAGTTAGAGTAGTGGGAAAGTTTGCACCACTGTGCAATATTATCAATTGAATGTTAGAGAATCTTCACTTGGGAGTCCGTGGTAATTTGGTAGTAGGGATTGGTGATGCGGTTTCAGCACGTAATTCCTGACTTTAGTTGATAGGACAATGGCTGAAGTAATGGTTGCGCCGAATTTGGGCCTAGTGAAATCATCCATATAGTGTTGTCTATCTTCAATGGTCTCCTCAGCCATCGCGACAAATAGTCGCGGTAGCGAGAATTCGTCAGTGGACTCGAGGTCTTTTTCTAGGGTGGTTAAGATCTCACGTTTACGATGCACGTTGTCGATGAAGGGCATCAAAGGGTTTTTAGTACTGCGATGACCTTGCATACAAAAGACTAAACGAAAACTTTACGCGTATCACAACATAGAAGAAAGAAGTAAACATAATAAATAAAAAAAAAGAAATGAAAAGGAACAGTGATTTAAATCATCAGAAGCCTTACCCGGCAACGGCGCCAAAATATGTTTCGACTAAAATTATTTTGAGTCGCTCGCAATCAAATGGGGTTGTCTAGTAATGATAAGTCGAACCAAGTCATATTCTCAAGGAAGACTTAGCAGGGCAATTTAATTCTTTGTTCAACAATAAAGCAAATAAAAGATTATTTGGAGATTTTAAAGCAATGCGAAAATTATAAATTACGAAAGAAGAAAAATTCTAGAATAATAAATATAAACGAAGTCATAATTGAAAGACATGAATTTGAATTGTGAATTGAAGAAATGAGTTGAGAATTAAAGATGACAATTGATTTCAATCTAAATAAGAACTAGATCGAAATTACCACGAAAGAAATATGAAAGTAAAAGTAACTTGTAATTCTAAATTGCTAAGAACGTAGAGTTAATAAACGAATAAGAAATAAGAAGCATAACCAAATAAATAAACTCAATAAATAGATTGAATCCGGAATTGAGAGCGAAAGAAAATGTAGTTAATAAACTTGAATCCACAACGATGAACAAAATCAAAGTAACGAACTTGAATTTTGTATCGACAATCCTTCATAATCAATTGTAAAGACTAACGCTAACTATAACTCGAACTCTATGAAAAGACTAAGCTAAAAACTTATAAGTGTAAACCATAGGACGAGGAATTGAGAAGTAATCGGAATATAAGTACGTAGAATGGTAGTCTCGAATGAGGAATCACGTCGCCCTTTTTATAGACGTCGAGAAGTCAGCAGCCGCTTAAGGGTCAACGACCGTTGAATAGGTTTGTTGCGGGTGATCCGCTGGACCGTTGGCCAAGCTCTCCGGACCAGTCGTTGGGGTTAGTGGCCGCAAAGGAGCGAGCGGTCGTTGAACGTGGCCTTCTGTTGGTCCCGAAAGAGCAAGGTTTGGTGTATGGGGGGGG
>JAPKLX010000150.1:0-150030 GCA_026898415.1 Leonotis leonurus | reverse complement strand
TCTCTGGTTTGAGACTCTCTGATTTAGCATTCTGTCTTGAGACTTGCTGGTTGAGCTTTCTGTTTTGAGACTTAGCTTTCTGTTCCAGCCTTCAACTTGAGACTTGCTGGTTTTAGCGTTATGTCTCTAATCTTAGTCTTCTGCTCCAGCTTTCTGTTCCAGCCTTCTGCTTGAGACTTGCTGGTTTTAGCATCTGTTCAAGACATCTTCTATCGTTCTGTTTGAACCAGTTTCGACTATCTGTTATGCTGAAACCAAATAGAAGGTACAGAACATGTATAATATCAAGTGTGTTTTGAAAAACCATCATCAAAACTTAGAGATGTTATGGGGTTCCCAACAAATCTGCACTGAGAGACCATATGGATCTGCCTCCTATGATTGTAATTGTTTGTATAACTGTAATTAATTATTCAATTGCATCATATTCAAATAATAAATATTTTAACTACATTAATTTATCAACAAAGAGCAGTTATATTACTTCTACTATCTGGATGGAATTCTATGTGCTTGACATTTCTTTACATCATTGTGTGTTCGAGTTGATAAAGGTACGAAGGGGGTAGATTTTCTATTTAGGTTTTAAATATTTTTTTTCATACTTGAATTTTAGATTTTCAAGTAACATTAAAAATTGAAAATTTTAGAATTTTCTTGTTCGAATATTACTTGATACCCAATCAATTATTACCAAAACAAAATTTTTAGGATAGTCTAGTCATGAAAGATTGTGGTATCATTCCGATGTGAGAGCTGATCGTAGCTGACAGAATGATAATATTGCATTTATGTTGTAATACATATATTTCATATTTGTACCGTGTGGTTTCACAGTGAGATAAGTTCTTATTTGCTACTACTCAAGAACAAGGTCTCAAAAATTATTTATTCCTTAATCCTTGTCAGTGACATTAAGTATCGTTTGATGATTATACACTATTTTGATTCATTTGCATATGCCAATTTTTCTAAAGCCTAAACAGTAATGTTTTGGGTAGTGGTAATTGGTTTAACGAGAAGTGTCAAGATCTTATTGTTAATGTTTGTATACTTCAAAGCATGTTTTTATGCTAAGATGTTAAAATAAATTTGTTTTCAATTCCATTAATAAATTTTTCATCATTGGTTTGTAATATATTCAATTGTAAATTGTGTGGTAAATCGATGATCAAAAAGGGTAACACAATTAGCTATTTTGTTAATTAAAGTTCACAGCCTAGACAAATTTAGACAGCCCAGACAACAAATGTTACAGTATCATTTTGATACGAGAGTTGACCCTAGCTAGCAGAATGATATTTGTATATGTATGATGTTGTACATGCTTTCATAGTGAGATATGTTCTTTGTGTTGATTCTAAGAATGAGTTTTTGAAAAAAAAATTATATCTTAATATGTGACGATGACATTAGTATATGCGGCTGATTATTTACTGCTTTTATTTATTTGCAATTGTGGTTGATTTAGCGAGAAGTGATCGACTTTTATCGCATGAAATCGCATCTCGCCAAAGTCTGACTTGATTATATCCGCGTGAGAAGTTTATAAAGGTTTATTATATAAGAAACCTGACCTATTGGAATTTATTCCATATATAATAATAAAATTTTGAATCAAATTACTCATGAATAAATACATTAATTAGCTCTCAACAAGCTCGATTAATTGATGGATTACGAATATTAAATGAGGGAAATATTTTATTACTGTTGGGAACCCCATGATCTAACTTATGTTTTGATGATGTTTCTCGTAACTATACTTAGTCTAATTTAGGATCTCAAATAAAACCAAGTAATCATTATCATCTATTAAGGAATGTCATATGTATAAAAGAATCAGATCGTTTTTGATAGTACGATCTGTATTATTCTAGTAAAAGACTTCCTGGACACAATGATTACTAAGATAACAAGTATATTCTACATTGTATAGACAGCTAGTTTCAAATGCATCGAGCATATCGTTTTCTTATTAATAACGATTTGCTCCACTCACTTGCAGCTCGCTGTCTTTGTTACTTGTTTTGGTTTTTGATTTCTAAAATTTACTTTCATAGATCACAAATGTAAAAGCAGTTTGAAGTTTCAAACTTACTTATAACGATCTGTATTTCTAGACTAGAAATAGCTATATGAAAGGAACAGAATGCTTCTATACTTGTAATTCATTACAAGAGGTTGAGCAGCTCGTTCTACAGACTACAGCTTGTTCTAAAGACATAACCAGCCCGCTGCCAACATAAGCAACAGATCGTTTTATCAAAAACAATCTGCTCATCATCTCTCTACGAATATGAAGTATCTAAAATTATCATAACCAAAGAGGGGGATGAACAGCTCGATAGACAGTGAACTGCTACTACATCAAGATCAAGCTGCTCCTCACTATAACTACGGTGGACTACCGACATACCTAAATTTGTCACAAGTCATCCTCTTAGTGTATTGTCACATCAACAGCATACTTTAAGAAATGAAGTACGAGAATATCAATTTCCAGTACGGTGAATCATTCCTAGTATGGCAATACACTGGGAAATCGCGTGAAAGGTGGAACAAGACTCTCATTTGGCAACGCGTGTCTCAACATCTCTGCCATGTATTTAATGCAACCATTAATGCGAAGAAGAAGGACGTCTTCGTCTCCAACGGATAGTTCCTGCAAAGGACCTATAAATACCACCTTCACCTCCAGAATGAAGTACGAGAATTCAAGCTATCATACAACCATTACTCTGCTAAAATCTTCAAGCTCTCAACGTTCAAAACACTTCCACCCATCAAGAATTCTCTATAGTGTTTACAGTTGTTGAAGGTTTACTTTCTGGAAAAATTGTCTTTACAAAACCTAAAGTTAGGATCTAGATTTGATCCAGTTGTAATCTTAGATTGTAGTTTTCAATCTTAGGAAGAAGATTTGTAATCACAAGAAATTATCTAGATTTGATAATTCTTGTGGCTCGTACTCAACGAGTAAAAAGAAAGGAGAAAGCTAGTAGATTTTCTGTAATGCCCCATCTTTTAATTATCAAAGTGAACGATATTCGAACGCGATTGTTATTTATATATTGAACGTTGTAGTTAATTAATGAGAATATAATCTAGTGAAGAAGAATTTTGGTTTAAGATAACAAGTATTTATAGATTTCTTGATTAATATCTTAAGAAATATTAATATTAAGATATATGTTTTATACTTTGGACATATATATATATATAAGTGTAGGGGATATAGATCATATACAAAAGGATTTTAAAGTAAGAAATAGGAAATGATCTGGGCCATTGATTTGGATGATCGGACGGATATGATTAAATCTGATCTACTTAAAAAGGCGGTGCATTCCACCGCTTTGAACAATGCACGAAGGATATTTTAGTAATTTTTTATTTTTTGAGAGAGAGAGAACGTGTATTATTGTAGGAAACTGCAAAAAGGCAGTTTCCTTATTCTCTCACGCAACACAATCTCTCCCATTATCAAAAAACAAATCAGATTTCTCTCGTTGGGAGGCAGCCGGAGAAATCCTCCTCCGAATTCTATCGTCTCTCAATCGGATTAGAATTTTCTAGAATCAATCCGTTCATGCCGCTCCGATGCTTGAGTAGTTTCAAAAATGAGCCGAAGAAGACGAGGGTTTTGGGTTTGGATGGGGATGAGTTTGGCGCCTTGCACAGGAGGAGATGAAAGTTCAGATTCGCTAGGGGCGGGGACATCGGCGGTGGAGGCGGCGGATGCAGTGAAAATGGGGAGCCTTCTGTTGCTCCGATGCTTGAGTAGTTTCTAGTTTCTAATTTGTTTCGCATATGAAGGTTATTTTTTGAATTTGTTTCTTTATTTGATCTATTGATTCTTCATTTATTGTACTGATTCTACAAAGGGTTAAATTTGTTCTGATTCTTCAATTGGAGATTACGTTTGTATCTGTTTCATATGAAATTTGGGGAAGAATCAAATCACTACGAAGGTCTATTTGTAGTCTATTTGTATGTAAATTGTATTCTCCGATGGTAGCGGCTTGGGGAAATCTGATTTGGGAGCAGGGGTAGTAGATCCATTAGTGGATGAGTAATGCATAATTGTAGCCTGGTTCAATGCATATTGTTCAATTCCATAATGCAACAATGTTAATATACCAACAATGAAACAAAATAATTATCAATGCAACAATGTAACTGAATTAATGCAAAGCTATATACTGGTTCAATGCAAATTGTTCATTTTCGTAATGCAACAATGATAATATACCAACAATGCAACAAACATAACTATCAATGCAATAATGTAACTGAAGTAATGCACAACTATATACTGGTTCAATGCACATTGTCCAATTTCGTAATGCACATTTTCCAATTAAATACAATGCATTTAAATACAGAGAACTGTTTTGATTTAATTATGGAATGCACCCTATAATTATGGAAAGTAAATAACCTCCCTTCTAGATTAACGTCAGTTTTTTTATTCTCCCTTAATAACACACGTTCTCTCTCTAAAAAAATAAAAAATTACTAAAATATCCTTCGTGCATCGTTCAAAGCGATGGAATGCACCGCCTTTTTAAGTAGATCAGATTTAATCATATCCGTCCGGTCATCCAAATCAATGGCCCAGATCATTTCCTATTTCCTACTTTAATTTCTCTTTTTTCCTGAACCACTCCCTAAGTGTAGGTATATGTTTTATATCTTGAGAATTTTTTTTATGGTATGCATAGGTTGCATACATAATAATTATGTGGTATAAATTTTATCTAGGTATATATATTTATAACATACTACACGATTGATATATATATATATATATATATTGCTGAAAATTTGTATATGCAAGATAAGAACTACACGCATAGGCCTGTTTTTATATGTATGAGATCTGCAAAGTTATGATTGTGAGAAGGAAAATGATATTACACTCAAGTACGAATATATATATATATCAAGTAAGTAAGGTGAGATAAAAATGTAAAACACTTAAAGTAGAAACAAGATAAAATATATAGATGTGTTATTACATTACATTGTAGTAACCAAAACCAAATCTATATTATATCCTACACGGCTGTAAGTTAAAGAAAAAGAAGGAAAGAAGGAAAACCTTCTATAAGTGTAAGAAAGTTTCTACTGCAGTGTTATGTGTAAGGTGTGATGATATTATCACAATATGGGAAAGACTTTCTACACTAAGAAAATGTCTACTACAGTAAGATGTAGGGCAGCCATGCTGCTGCAGGGGAAAAGAGACAATGCAGAGGGGCTGCAGCACTCGGTTGAGTGAGGGAAGAATAGATATCCACCCATGCTTCTCCCATAAACCTACAAACATAGAGTAAAGCTATCAAACTAGCCATTCCAATCTTAAGTGTTAAGAAAGAGAACCACAATTCCTCAAACATCTATATATAGAAGATAATGGCTGCCCCTTTGAACTGTTTTATCACATAACAACATCAGTGCAGCAGCCACATTTTCATTCAAGAAGAAGTAGTTAAAGCCCTAAGGTAAGGAATGGAAACTCTAGCTATACCTTCAATTCATACCTTTTAGAGTTTTAACTTACAATTATGTTTAAACTCTAAATCTGCATTCTAACCTCCAAATGAATCCATGAATAACAGAACAAAGATATAATAATGTTATCCAGATTTAAATTGAGAAGTTTAAAGGGATTCTAAGCTCAAGATTTAGCAAAACTCTAACTTTAGACATAAATGATACCAAAGCATTTCACTTAGAACTATTCTCTACATAGCACAGAATATCAAACTATGTAGGTTTTCAGATTTTAAGAACATAAGACTCAACCATATAATCTTTCCAGAGTCCAGCTTACATTTATATGTTTTAAAAATATCAAAGTAAATCTGGGCAGAATATTGAGTTTAAAACTATAAGTTCAAAACATACAAAATTCAGATTTCACAACAGGGTCATAACCATAGATATTCTTCATATTCTAATAAGCCACACAAAACAAATACAGAAAATACGTCTATAGGAAGTAGGAGACTTAGCTGCTGCCACAGGGGATCGACTTGCAAGACAGTGAAGCCGAAAAGTGGAAACTCCCAAACGAAACCGAATCCACACCACTCCAACTCCTAACTCCACCCAATTCGACCCCTCAAAACATGAAATAACAATATAATTAGTAGAAGAGTGAAACTAATCTGAGAATTTCAAATTGCCCTAAGGACCTAACAAAAATTCAAAAAGATAAAAGTAAAGAATGAGGTGGGAAAAGGAGAAGTGGTAAGAAAGATTAGCTAAGAAATTACCTGAGGAGGAAATTTGACCTCCTACGGCAGTTCCCAAATCAAAAGCCACGCCCCACCACTGAACCATCTCAAATCCTAAATCAACCGAACTGATTGCCTCATTATAGGGAGGAAACGAAGATAATCAGAAAGGAAAGGAAACCAATTCAGAAAAATACAGAACTCTACCAAACGCCTCCAAATTAAATCTTATTTCAAATCTCTAACATGGAGGAGTTAATAGTTTTGTAAAAGAAGATAAAAAAAATAATAAATAAATAAATAAAAGAAACTTTACCTTAGAGAAACGGGCGAGTTCTGCCGCCCAAAAAGGAGAGAGGGACGATGAGGGAGCAGGGTGGTGGAAGAAGGTGGCGAGGTCAAGAAACACCACGGAGGGAAGGGTAGCGCCGCTGCTTTGGAAGGTAAAGCAGCGACGAGTGTCGCTGGCGAGAAAGGAGAATGGAGGGAGACGGTGAAAGAGAGAGAACCGAGAGAGAAAGTGAGAGATACAGTGAGATGAATTAGGGTAGGATAGAAATTGGGTAGAATACTCTAGAACATGGGTCGGGTCATGGGCCGGGTCATGGGCCGGTTTCATGGGCCGAATACATAAATATTGGGCTGGGATTTATTTAATTCTATGGGCCGAAACTATTAATCTTATGGGCCGAAAATTTATTATGTGATGGGTTTGAAATTAATTGAGTTGGGCTAGAATTAATCTTAGATATAACATGCTAATGGATTGAATTTTATTCAAATGGGCTAAGATCTATTTAATCACTTTGATTTATTTATTTAATCTAATGAGTCAAGACTTAATCTAATTGGACTAAGTCCAAGAATGAAAAAAAATTCCATAATTAAATTCTAAATCATACTTAGAGTATGATAATTAAAATTTACTTAGCCATTAGAAATTATTTATCTTGATTCAAGTATCAAGATACTAAATTAGAAATGCCTCTAGTTATATTACCCAAATATTAATTCTTAAGGAATTATTAATGAAATTAATAATTTGTAAGGATATCAAAAAGGATTAATTGAATAATTAATTATAAATTCAACTAAGAATTTAATTCTTCAAGTAAGTGTTACTTCACTTATATTACTCAAAGCAAATTACTTGAGTAATTTGAACGAGATTTGAACCTTGGAAAGAATATTGATCCGCAGGATCAATAGTTCCAATTAACGAATCAAACGAGAAACCGAGAATAAGGTATTCTTACGATTTAGATGTTTCTAAAGCTTCCGAAGCATTCTAACTTATACGAGATTTTCTAAAGGTTCTTACGAGAGACCTATTTCGCATTTCAAGACCAAAGCAAGTGCAAATCGAAGCTATCCAAGTAGGCTTTCTTTTACAAAGAAAATTATGTGTGCTCGTATGCTATTATGTTGATATTTCGAAAAGGTTTTCAAATGAGAACTTATGTTTTAAAGTATTGTATTGCCGAAATGATTTATGTTTTGTACGATGCCTATCTTGTTATCATTTAATCGAATTCGGGTTCCAGTGGGTAAGCAACCCCACTCGAACTAGTGTACACAAAGAACTGTGAGTCGACGGAGGTGTTGACCGGTCAGGTGTCCGTAGAAGGTGGCCAACTTCACGGTACACGTAGAAAACAGATATGGTAGAATACTAAAGAACTTAGACAGCTGTCGAACTATAGGTTTCACAAAAAGGATTTAGTGAACGTAGGTGCTTTTAAAGATCAAATCCCTATGTTTCACACTTTACGGCAATGACAATTATATATGTATGTATGCGATTTCGGCATGTGCCTACTGAGTACGTTCGTACTCAACCCTGCATGTATTTTTAAATGTGTAGGTTGAGACGTGATGAATGGAGGTGCTTTGCATGGCTTGTCGGTCTCTTTTGTTGGCAAACTCTTGGGGGTTTACATGTCTTCACACATGTAAACTTATGTAGATCCTACTTCCGCTGCAAAGTGTTACACCTTTATGTTATGATGTTATGACAAATGTTATTGATTCAGAACCAAACTCATATATTAAGAACTGGTCCAGTTATCAAATTATCCTTTTGTTTCATTGAAAGCCTTCAGTTTCCTTTATATTCTTTTTGTCCTTTATTTAATTAATTTATAGTCGCGTATCCGGACTTCGCCACAAGGGCGAAGGATGGGTCGTGACATTTTCGATCTAGATTTGATCAAGCCGTGGACGTAGGAAAAGTTTATCCCGAACCACGTTAACTGCTTGTATTCTTTATTTCTCATTTACTTTTCATTCATCTTCTTCTTACTCTTGCATTCAAAACTGGTTTGATAATATGTATTGATTAAGAAAACATTTTTCACATTAAAAAGAGCATTAACCACCATATTCCGCACACAACCTTAATCAAATTTAAATCTGTATTAGTTAGTCTTGATTATAATTTTCATGCATAAGGTGTTACTTGAGTAAGATTAAATCTTCCTGACAAGAAGATATGGTTTACTACACTAAGCTATCTTATCGATTAAGTGTGCTTAAAGCTTATACTTAACTTTAAAACAAGAAAACTGAAAAAGGTTCAATTGGTGTATTCCCCCCCCCCCCCTCCCCATACACCAATCTAGCTCTTTCGGGACCAACAATTACAAAAGGAGCTTACATCCGTATTTTAAGCGGGTGCAGGATAGTTTAATACTTATCATATAGTGGATTCGATAAATATTAATATAACATATATATCATATTATATTTCATAGATTATTTAACATTAGTAAAATTGATTTGTTCATTATTATTAATTAAAGTCAAAGTTGATCGGACAATTAATTAAAAGGATTAGTAGAGATATGTTGGAAGGTTCAGACTCATTCCCCTTTCAAATCCTAATGTAACCAATAACACATCCATAAATAATGGGGAGGGGTGATGGACAAAAATTATTTGATCTAGGACAAGAATTATTGGCCACCACTCAGTATTCTGATATTGTGATTTAAACAATTAGGCAATATTCCACATTGCGATTTTCGATTCCTCTCATTTCGATAAACAACAACGGATTAACGCCCACACCATAATCAGACTTTAGGTAAGGGAAATTAACCAAAAGTCTCAGAATTTGGATAAGGTTTGAGTTCCCAGAGCGGATTGTTGTTCGTAGCTGAGGATTCAAATTATCTATCATCAAGCGGTAGACTAGCATTAGAAGAATGTATAATTATAATTATGCGTATCTTATATATGTTTGTGTGGTATATTTGCGCATAGCATTATATTTTTTATTTATTTATTATACATGTGGATCATTCGAAATTGTGATCCCTTCATTTGGGTTCCTTCACTTATTGCATAGAATCACGTCTCAGCGAGTTCAAGTTGATTATATTTAAGTAAGGTATTTTGAGATGTTTATTATATAACATGCTAGGCCGGCTGGAATTTATTCCATATATGATAATAAAGGTCGAAACTAGATCACTCACAGATAAATATATAAATTAATATAAGTTTTGAGTGAGCTTTAATTAATAAATGAATTAAAGTATCGTTATAAGGTGCTGGTGAACCATATGGTAGCACCTTGAGGAGCGAAGACACCGGCACAGCCTTTTGGCTCTGCTCTGCCCTCATCTTTCTCTTTGCTAAATAATTTATGATATAAAGAGTTTAGATTCGTAATTTAAAATGGTGCATAATAGTTAAATATGTATCCTATAGTGGATTCGATAAATCTTAATAAGAAATCCAATTAATATAACAGTTCCTAGATTAATTAATTAACAGTTTTATTTGACTTGGCCATAATTTAGGGAACTATTGAAAATATTAATGGACTGTATTTTATATTGAAGTTCGCTTGAAGTTTGTTTTCCCTTGAATTGGTTTGGTAGAGCTTTTACTTTTCTTGAGTCTTTTTAATATTTTATTTAATCAACACTTATTATTATTAGAAGTTTATTATCCCAAGTTTTTTTAAAAAAATTTAAATAAATTATTTCACATTTCAGTTTCAAATATTTATTTAAATTTAGTCATTGAACAACTTATAAATTAGGGTGTTAAAGCATATGTTGGTCCCGAAAGAGCAAGGTTTGGTGGAATAAGAGAGGAATACACCAAATACAAACTTTTCAGTTTACTTGACTAATTTGAATAAGAGAGATTTAAGCTTTCTGTATTACAGATTGCTCAAAGTATCAGAACAGATCGACTATCTAATCGATCTTGTTATATCCAAGCAGAATCTCTCAAGTGAGTAACACAAAGCAGAGAGTAAGAGTAATCTTATTCTCCAACGGTGTATTGTGTGCGGAATAATGGTAGACTTAGTCTATACTCTTTGTTTAGAAAACCTTTTGAAAACATAACCGAATATTTACGAGATTGATTAAGAGTGCAGTTTGAATGAGTATGACAGATAGTGAATAAAACAACTGGTGTTGGGAACCCCACAATATATTCTAAGTTTTGATGATGTTCTCTCTACACACACTTGGCATTCTTCATGTTCTGTATCATTTCTGTTGATTCTTATTGACCAGATAGTCGAAACTAGTTCAACAAGAAAGATGGAATATGTCTCAGACAGAAAGCTGAAGCAAGATATTTTTTAAAAGAAAGCTGAACCAGCAAGTCTTTAACAGAAAGCTGAACCAGCAAGTCTTTAAAAGAAAGCTGAACCAGCAAGTCTTTAACAGAAAGCTGAACCAACAAGTCTTTAACAGAAAGCTAAACCAACAAGTCTTTGACAGAAGACTAAACCAGAAAATCTCAAAACCAGCAAGTCACTGACAGAAGGCTAAACCAGAGAATCTCAAAACCAGCAAGTCAACAGACAGAAGGCTAAACCAGAGAATCTCAAAACCAGCAAGTCAACAGACAGAAGGCTAAACCAGAGAATCTCAAAACCAGCAAGTCTCAAAGACAGAATGCTAAACCAGAGAGTCTCAATCAGAAAATGAAGCTAGTCAACTTTAACAGAAAGTTGAACCAGAGAAGCCTCAGCCAGAAAGATGGAAGATGCTTCAACCAGAAAGTGGTTAACGTATGCTCTACCAGAAAGTACCTCAACCAGAAAGTGTCTAAGCCAATATTCAACCAGAAAGACGCTAGACCAGAGAGGACACAACCAGAAGGTTAAAAGCAAACCAAAAAGAGCAGAACCAAACCTGTTGATGAAGCATTAAAGACTTTCCATTTAAGATTTGGAAATTGAATCACTGATTGACATGAAGAAGGAAAGCAATCACAGATGATCTGCTTACCAATCATAGAAGATTCAATCATCAACTCTAAAAGGAAAGAAGAGATATGATTGATTGGTAATCCACAAATCAAATCACGCCAATCAACAAACGGCTAGAATTTCAAATTCAGAGCCTATATATGTTTGAAGTTTAAAAGTCTGAAAGATACACAAGCGCTATACTGCAGAAATATTCTCAATCATTCTATCTCCAAATCAGACATAAGCTTCAAACCGTTCGTGATCACAATCACACCTCGATTCAAGTCTGTCTTATCGAGAGAAGAAGGAGATCTTACTAGCTAGTAGTTTTCTAGTGGATTAACGTGAAGATAGCCTGTTTACAGTAGTTTTCTGTAAGTTGTAAAGGGACACGACCCTTATTCGTGCATAAGTTTCAATAAGGTTTGTAATTGAAACTTGTGGCTCGTTCTCAGCGAGGTTAAATAAGAAGAGTATCCTAGTAGTGGATATCTAATCCAGTTTGGATTAGACCGTGGACGTAGGGGGTTTCCCGAACCACGTAAAAATAACTGTGCCATTTAAATTCTGCATTTTATATTCAGTTGTTTTTATTCTGCATCTATCATACTCATTCAAATCTGCATTCTTAATCAACCTCTAAATACTCGATTAAGCTTTCAAAAGATTTTCTTAACAAGAGCACCGACTAAGTCCACCATTATTCCGCACACAATACATTGCTGGAAATTAAGTTCACGCTTACTTTCTGCCTTGTATATCTCACGTGAGAGATCTTACTTGGATAGAACCTAAACGATTAGATAATCACTTTGTTCTATCAACTTGAGCAATCTGTATTTAAGAAAGCTCACATCTCTCTGTTTGAAATAGTCAAGTAAACTGAAAAAGTTTGCATTTGGTGTATTCCCCCCCCCATACACCAAACCTTGCTCTTTCGGGACCAACAACTGGAATATAAATGCAGAAAGTAAATAACGCAGTTATTTTACGTGGTTCGAGAAACCCCCTACGTCCACGGTCTAATCCAAACTGGATTAGATATCCACTACTAGGATATTCTTCTTATTTATGTTCGCTGAGAACGAGTCACAAGTTTCAAACACAACCTGGTTGAAACTTATGCATGAATAAGGGTCGTGTCCCTTTACAACTTACAGAAAACTACTGTAAACAGGATCTCTTCACGTTAATCCACTAGAAAACTACTAGCTAGCAAAGATCTCCTTCTCTCCTTCTCGATAAGACAGACTTGAATCGAGGTGTGATTACGATCACGAACGGTTCTGAACACGATCTGGTTGAAATCATCTCAGTAAATGCTTCGATGGTTGAGATGACTTCTGGGCAGAGTAGCTTGAAATGATAAATGATCTTATTCGCGTGTATATTCTGCCAGTCTCTGTTCCGAGCTTTTATAGGTGTAGGATTTTGAAATTCTAACCGTTGAGCTTGATTGATTTGGAGTAAATGTGATTTCATCAATCAAGGATAGTGAATCCCTAGATTATCTCCTCTTGCCTTCTAATGGGGTTGACAGAATCTTCCAAGTATGGTAAGCAGATCGTTTGACAGATACTTCTTTTCTTTTTCTTATCTTGATTGATTCTCTTCCTTTTGTGGTACGAAAGGCTTAGTTTAGACTTTGGGATTCATAGACACTTCATCTGATTTCAGCATTTGAGTGTTGATCCGATTGAACTTTCTGGTTGAAAATTTATGGTTCAACTTTTTGTCTGAGTTGATTTGCTTCAACTTTCTGGTTGAGGCTTTCTGGTTCAACTTTCTGTTAGGGTTGATTCGCTTCAACTTTCTGGTTGAGGCTCTCTGGTTAAGCTTTCTGTCAGAATTGATCTGCTTCAACTTTCTGGTTGAGTTGATATACTTCAACTTTCTGGCATCATTTTGATCCTTCTGACATTTGGCTGGAACCTAAACAAGACATATCAAAGTAATAATAGGTTCTCCTAACAGAAACACTTTCAAAGTTTCTGTCACATATGAACCAGACAGAAGAAATATAGAACATGAATAATCCTAAGTGTGTTTTCGAGGGAGCATCATCAAAACTTTAAAATAATTTGTGGGGTTTCCAACAATTTCCCCCTTTTTGATGATGTCGAAACCACACTTAAAAAGGATAACCAAGGAAAACATATAGCATGTTCTGGTGAGGTTAGCAGATTGTTATTTAAGTTTTATAACAATCAAGAACAGAAATAAAAGTTTCTGGACAATGAGACTTTGTCTTCAGAAAAACCACATATATTGAATTGAGAGTGATGAGTACAAGTGGTAAGCAGAAAGACAAAAGTCAAAAGTAGTCAAGACAACTATAGTTATGAAAACCATCTGGAAGCTCCTCCCTTCTTCATTTTCTCTCTTTGGGCGTCGGAGACCAGCTGGATGCTTTCATAGATCCCATCTCTCACCCTGGCGTAATGTGGATCGTGGTTGTCGATCTTATATCCTTTGATTTTGGCCAGTTGATTGATGTAGTTCAGAATGTAAGTCTTGTCTGGGATGTTACTCCCTGGAATTGTTGGGCACACCATAAATTCTTTCTCTGGAGCCTTGAGCTGGATTTTGGCATCAGATGCAGATGTTCTGATCCTCTGTACTAGGCTCTGGTCGCTGAAGTTCTCCAAATATCGATTGAAGTCTTCATCTGGGGTTGATTCTGAGTATGTGGGTTCCTTCAGAAAGTATCTGTTTAAGATAAAACCTTGTTTGACCTTTTCCCAGTCATTCTGATCACCTTCTGGAATCCATGTATCAGTGGGTGTCTGCTTTTTCAAAGACAGATTCCACGAGAAGGCTTTCTTCTTTCTTTTCTTTGATTGGGTAGTTGATTGAGAAGACTGCTGTTGTGAGCGTTCTGTAGATGATGGTGAAGAGAAGGGTGTTTGGAAGGATTTTTCTCTCGCTTCTTGAGCAGCTATCTTCTTTTCCCTTTCAGCCTGTTCTATGTAGAATTGAGTTCTGAAGATAGGATCACAGGCTTGCTCCATGTTAATCCCGAACAGCAGCAGTTCTGCTATCTGCTCTCCCTCATCAATTTGCTTCTTGCCTTTGTCATTGGGGGTCTGCATTGTCTGTGCATGTGTTTCTGGTTGAGCATGTTCTGTTGCAAAAAGAGTGGGATCTGGCCTTGGTGGTGTAGTAGGCCTCTCCTTTGCTGATTTGCCCAGTTCAGCAACCGGTGTTTCTGCTTCTTCTCCCATCTCTTCTGTTTGCAAATTCTTTTCTTTACTCATGCTCTTGCTACCTTTGTTGCCTTTGCTTCCCGAGATTTCCCCATTTTCGATATCATCAAAGAGGGTCTTGATGAGTGTGCGAACTGAGGCAATCTCCTCTGTCATCTTCTCCATTTTCTCTTCAGTGTCAGCCTTGAATCCAAGCAGCAGATTGACTGTCTGGTCAGATGCATCCAATTTCTGCTCGAGTCTGCTATTCATTGTGGCCAGTGTTTTGTCGTATGTTTCTTGGAGCTCTTCGACAGCAGTGATGCGGGTGCTCTGTTGCTCGAATTCCTCAGGATTTGGATAGAGCAGGTCATTCAGAACATCCATCTGATGTTGCTTCATTAGCTCCCCAAATTTTTCATTTTCAAGGGTGGCAAATTGGGAATGAATGGATAGAGCAACGCTTTCCTTCAGTTCTATAGAGAGTTGTTCAGTCTTCTGTCCAACTGCAGTATCGATTGTCTCCTGCTGTTTGGCCAAAAGATCAGCCACCAGTGTGGTTGTCTTCTCCGCTTTCTCTTCTACGGCGTCTAGTCGAAGGTTAATTTTGGCCTGATCTGCTTCATTCGCCAGATGATCATCGTCTATCTTCTTGTTAAGCTCTTTCTGGGCTGTACGGAGCTTTCTTCAGATGTCAGTATCCATATCATTGACGTAATCTTTCTGATGCTGATTGAAATAAGAAAGTATCTGGGTCGCCTTTTCTTGTAGAGTGTTGCAATTGTTGGTCATGAGATCTTCAACCCGTAGAGTAATCAGGTTGTCTATCTGGTAATTGGTGAATGCTCTGGGCTCTCTTTCCAATAGCTCCTCCAAATTTTGGAAATTGACATTTTTCTTGAGTTTCTGTGCAGCACCTTGAGTGTATATTTCATTTGTTGGTTCTCCATCAACAGTCTGTCCCACTGGGATATCATCCACAGGGTCAAGGTTGATGATTGGGATTTTCTTTGCAGGCTTCTTGGGTTGTTCTACTCCCTGTTCTGGTGGTAGTTGTTGTTGTTCTGTTTGAGCAGTTTCTTCCATCTGGACATCTTGTTCGGCTGTTTATTCTGGTACACTTAAAAAGAAATCCATTTTACTCGTGTAAAATGATTTCAGGTCGATCTTCAAAAGTCCTGCCTCATGCTTCATGAGCGCAAGAATGAGTTGAGGGTATTATGTTCTGACTTCCTTGACTGTGGTGGCTTGAAGTAGACTAGGCAGAGTTGCTTCTTCCTTCTTCAACTCTTCAATTGTCCTTGTCTAGAGCAACGCATCGAATATGTAGTACTCGCTGTCCTTGACCAGCAAGTAGAATTTCACGCGTTTGGCTGCTCCCAGACTCTCGGGAAGAAGGTGAATACCAGGAAACTCTTGCAGCACAGAGTGTTCTGCTTCATTTTCCAGTAAGTTGATAACACCTTCTGCTTGGCGTTTCTTCTCTTCCTCCTCATCAGTGGATTCAGCCTCCTCTTCATCCTCACTTATTTTCTCCATTCTGTTTGGTGAGGGTGTGGGTGTTCTGGCCGGAGAAAAATCTTTCTCCTGATGCGGATTAAAACTGGTTTCTGGTTCCACAGATAAAGGTTCTGTTTGTGGAGCCTCTGTAGGTGCTATATCAGCTTGTGTCGCCTCCTCTCCTTGTTCTGTTCTGATGTGTTCTGGTTGTTCAAAGTGTTCTGCTGCTGCTTCTGGTGGTGGTGAGGACTCAACCTTCCTCAATCTACGCCTCTTCTGTTTAGGCTGAGAGGCAGAAGTTTCTATATCAACAGAACTTCCTCTTTTGACTGAAGGCTTGCGAGCTATCTTTTCTTTCACCACTTTCTCCTTGGTGGCCTTGCCTTTCTGTTTTTCAACACCTTTGGTAGGTGGCATCCATGTTGGATTAGAACTGCCCATCTCCAGAAGTGCCATACGATGCACCTCATCCGTTATTTTGTTGAAATATGCTGGTGAAAGTCCTAGAGACATTTCGATCTGGTGTTGATCTTTAGGTATAGTGAAGCTAGTATTGAATTCAACAACATCCTCTCAGACTTGCTGTTTGAAAATTTTCTCCACCATTAGGCTGGCTTTGGTGGAGTGCCTTAGGTTCCTTCTGACTTCCACCGAAACACCTCTTCCTTTGCTATCTTTGGTATAGGTAACCAGCTTGGCCTCTTTAGCCATCAAGTCAAACAGAATTCTGCTCCAGTTGACTCTGAGATTGAGTACAACTGCCGTGAGAATTCGGAACTTCTCCGGAGTCACTTGATCATAGGATCCACTGTGGTTGAGGAATATTCTTTGAACCAATTCAAGCAACAACTTGAATCCTGGTTGAAGTAAGGATCGTTGAAACATTCTTCCAGTATAAGGAAGTTGGAGAAATAGAAACTTCTGAACCTCGGCCACATGTTGAAGAAATAAGGAAGTTGGAGGTGCCATGATCAAACACAAAATTTTGAAAGAAGTTGCAGAGATTTGAAACTGGAAATTTTTAAGTGCTTAGAGATAGTAGTGCTCAGTGCGATGTAAGTGAAGGTGAATAGTCCAGTGAAGAATAGCGCATATATATAACAAAATAATCAACGGCACAGATAAAAGGGATAAAAAAATTGAAGGGTTGGATGAGTATCTCCCTTTTAGGTTTTCCCGCTTCAGTCCTTTTGTTTTGCCGCCTTTCCTTGCGTGTGATATACGCTCTAGATCTTAGGGTTGTAGGCAAGCGTGTGCGTATCTCACTCTCCACTGCAACTTTCCTTTTCTTGTTTCTTGCAGAGATTTTCTCGATCACAGTTCCCAAAGATGTGCTAATCATCATAAGTATAGAAGATTTAGCAAATCTAGGATAGAAAATAACTTTACAGACTGTAATCTAGGAGATTGATTATGGAAAGTGACGTCTTTTATCTAGGACGCTTCAATTTCCTCAAAAAGTTCCCCCTTGACTTAGTAAAAAATAATTTCCACGTGGCACTTTCTTCAATCTGAGTAAGTTATGACATGTGAAATCTTTACTTCCATCTTGTTTGGCATTATGTCATTCTGGTAGACATTCTGGTTTGTCATTCTGGTGACATTCTGTTGTTGTCATTCTGGTGACTTTCTGTTGTCTCATTCTGGTGACTTTCTGTTGTTAACAATCTGGTGACTTTCTGTTGTCAACAATCTGGTGACTTTCTGTTGTCAACAATCTGGTGACTTTCTGTTGTTAATAATCTGGTGACTTTCTGTTGTTAACAATCTGGTAACTTTCTGTTGTCAACAATCTGGTGACTGTTTGTAACCTATCATCCAGATTTAGTAATCCAAGCTTTCCACATAGCATCTTAAATCTTTTTTCTGGTAGAGCTTTAGTCAAAATGTCAGCACGTTGGATATCTGTGTGAATCTTCTCGATCTGGATATGCTTTCTCTCCACATGATCTCTAATAAAATGATGTCTCACATCAACATGTTTGAACCTTGTAAGAAGTACTGGATTCTGTGTTATAGCTATTGCGCTTGAACTGTCACAGAATATAGGTATCTCCTTTACTTCGATCTCGTAATCCCTTAGTTGCTGTTTCAACCATAAGATTTGTGCACAACAGCTTCCAGCAACCATGTATTCTGCTTCTGTTGTTGATGTGGCGACGGATGTCTGTTTCTTTGAGAACCAAGATATCAGCTTGTTTACAAAGAAATTGACATGTACCAGAAGTAGACTTTATGTCCAGTTTGCATCCTGCATAATCTGAATCAGAATAGCCTGTTAATTCAAAGTTGTCGTCACACGGATACCAGAGACCAATATGAGCTGTTCCTTTAAGATATCTAAGTATCTTTTTGACAGCTTCCATATGTGATTCTTTGGGATTGGCTTGGTATCTGGCACATACTCCAACTGCAAATGTGATATCTGGTTGACTTGCAGTAAGGTACAATAGTGAGCCAATAATGCCTCTGTATTGTGTTATGTTTGCTGGTTCGCCTTCTGGATTTGGATCTATCTTCCCGTTGGTTTGCATTGGAATTTAGACTGGCATACTGTATTTAACTCCAAACTTGTTGACCAGATCGTTAATGTACTGTGCTTGATTTACAAAGATACCATCTAGTAACTACTTTACGTGCAAACCTAAAAAGAAATTCATCTCGCCCATCATGGACATTTGATATTTATTTTTCATTAGTTCAACAAATTTATCACATAAATAGGAAGATTGTGATCCAAAAATTATGTCATCGACATATATCTGGACCAAAAAGATATGTTCTTTGACTTTGATGACAAACAGTGTCTTGTCAACAGAACCTCTTCTGAAACCTGATTCCAGCAGGAATGTTGACAACGTTTCATACCACGCTCTGGGTGCCTGTTTCAATCCATAGACAGCTTTAGCTAATCTGTATACTTTCTGGTCTGGATTTCCTTCTTCAAAACCAGGTGGTTGCTCAACATATACTTCTTCTTCAACTATACCATTTAGGAATGCACTTTTAACATCCATCTGGTACACTTTGAATCTCTTGTATGCTGCATATGCGAGGAATAGTCTGATTTCTTCCAATCTGGCAACCGGTGCAAAAGTCTCATCAAAGTTGATACCTTCCTGTTGACTGTATCCCTTTGCAACAAGTCTAGCTTTGTTTCTGACTACTTCACCGTTCTCATCTCGTTTATTCTTGAATACCCATTTGACACCTATCACTCCCTGATGTTTTGGTCTGTCTACTATATACCAGACCTGGTTTCTCTTAAACTCGTTGAGTTCTTCGTACATAGCAATGACCCAGTCTGCATCTTTGAGTGCTTCATAAGTATCTGATGGTTCAACACATGATAGATAGCAACTAAGAAGTGCACTTTCTCCATGCATTCTTCTAGTTCTCACTCGATCTGCTGGGTTCCCAACAATATGTTCAGGAGGATGATTGTCTTGTATCCATCTCCTTCTGCTGGACATCTCTTCTTCTGATATCTCAGGTTCTGGTTCATTTGTTGGGTCCTCGAATTCTGGATGAGATGTTTGAAAAGGATTTTCAACTTCTGGTTCTTCGATTTCTTGATTATTATTCCAACCACTTGTGTCTCTTGATTCTTCTGGTTGATCTTGATCTTGCTCAATATTGTCTTCTTCTTCTGGTTGATTATCTTCTGGTGGAGTTATTGATCTGTCAAGGTCCAGAATGATATGTTCTGTTCCCACTTGCTGTGAGCTTATTGCTTCAGCATTAGATGGAACATCAATATCATTGTCTTCTGTTGTATTCCAGATTAGAATATCTTCTAGCAGAATTCCTTCTGTTCTTTTATCTTTATTCTGGCCTTGTGTATGATCATCACCCAACTCTCTGTCATTGATAAAGGATTCATCAAAAACAATATGAGGTGTTACCTCCACAATATGAGTCTTCTTGTTGTAAACCCTATAAGCTTTACTAACATCAGAATATCCTAAGAATATTCCAAGGTCAGCTTTACTATCAAAGGTTTTCAACTGAGATTTCCCATTATTATGGATGTAACACAAACAACCAAAAGTACGGAAGTAATGTATCCTGGGCTTTCTGTTGTTCCAGACTTCGTATGGTGTCTTCCCATGTCTGATGGTGACCACGGATCTGTTCTGTGTATAGCAGGCCGTATAGATGGCTTCTGCCCAGAATTTCTTTGGTAATCTGGTTGCATTGAGCATGGTGCGAGCTGCTTCTTTTAATGATCTGTTCCTTCTTTCAACTACTCCATTCTGTTGAGGTGTTCTAGCTGCAGATGTCAGATGTGTGATTCCCATCTGGTTGCAGTGGTCCTCAATCTTCTGGTTTAGGAATTCTGTTCCACGATCTGTTCTGATGGTTGTAACAGAGACTTCCTTTTTCTTGGTGATTTTGTTGAGAAAGTATGGCAGATTTTCCAATGTCTCTTTCTTCTTATGTAAGAAGATTACCCATGTGAATCTTGAGTAATCATCAATGATGACCATAGTGTATTTTCTACCATTTATACTTAATGGCTTGACTGGACCAAATAAGTCTAAATGTAGTAACTCTAAGATTCTGGTAGAAGATTGAACAGATTTGCTAGAAAATGATGATCTGGTTTGTTTCCCAGCTTGACATGCTTCGCAGATGTGGTTCTTGTCATATACTTGATCTAGTAATCCTTCGACTAGTTTCTCTCGTGCAATCTTATTGATTGACTTGAAGTTGAGATGACTTAGTTGTTTATGCCATAGCCAACTAGTTTCTGATACTGACTTAGTGACCAGACATGTCTCAATCTGGTTGTTCCATTACACAATATATAATTTGTCCTGCAATTTTTCGGTAAGAAGAATCTCATCTCCTTCCTTACTTTTCACAAAACAATTGTTAGCATCAAAAACAATCTGATTTCCATTGGCACAAAATTGGCTTACTGAGAATAAGTTATGACTAAGACCCTCGACATACGAAACATTTGAGATGGTGGTCTTGCCAATGGATATATTACCATAGCCTCTGGTGTAGCCTTTTGAATTACATCCAAAGGTTACCTGTGGTCCTTCTCGTTCCACATAATCTGATAGAGCGTTCTTATCACATGTCATGTGTTTTGAACACCCACTATCAATTATCCAGACTGTTCCCTCTGCTACTTTGCTTCTTCTTGCAGTTCTTCGATCCTGCAATTAATAAACTTTAGCTACCCTTTCAACAAGTGGGTGCTTGGTTAGTAGCAAATAATCCCTTGGGAACCCAGATAAATCTAGTATCAGGAACACATATATAGCATGTAATCTTTCTTCCAGTATCATCTGTTCTGGTTATGGCTTTGTAGATATAAGGATGATTTCTCTCAATGCAGTCCCAATCTATCTTATTCTTGTTGTTTGAGGATATCTTAAGAGGTGTCTTCTGCTTCTTGTTTTTATCTGTGTTATTATATTGAGCAGATTGACATTCTTTCTGATGGTATCTGTTGTTTCCTGTCTCCTTCATCATCAACTTCTGGGGTTGATCTATCTTGTTCTTGAGATCTTTAATTTGATCTGGTATATTCTTCCTTTCAACTACAAACTGAGTCTTGTTGGAACTTCCATTGTAACCTAGACCAGCTCTCCCTTTCTGTTGCATATCTATAATCATTTCAGGTCGTTCTTGACTCTTGTTGATTTTGCTCATGTTCTCCATATTTTTCTTCAATTTCTCCTCCACTACATCCTTACTGTGAATTACATCTTTCACCTTGGAGTTGAGCGAATATATTTCTGCATCTTTTGTCTTGATCTGCTCTCCAAGACCATTTATTTGTGCAGAGAACTTGGTGTTTTCTTCACTTAAGAATTTTACAGTGTCATTCAGCTTGTCATTTTCCTTTATGACTTCAGAATACAGCTTCTTAATGCTGGTGTAGCTCTTGAACATCTCATTGATTTCATCTCATGTTACTTCTTGTTCATCTTCATTTCCTGAATCATAGACAGATTTATTTGAAGATAGGGAGACATGTGAGTTTACCTCATTCTGGTCGAGTCCATTGTCTAGACCCATGTAGCATTCATCCCAATCTTCATATGTTTCTCCTGCATAAAATGCTTCATCTTCTTCTGATGAGCTATCTGTTAGATGACTTGAGCTGCTAGAGTCTTCTTCTGCTATCATGGCCTTATGTTGAGTTTTGAGTTTGCGATCTCTTTTGGCTCGTAGCTCTTCTCTTTGACTTTTAGATAAGTCTGGGCAATCTGTTTTGAAGTGACCTGTTCTCCCACAACCATAACAAGTATAGTCATTAGGGTTAGTGATTTTACCATTACCTCTACTTTCTGCTTTGTCATCAGATCGTTCTGCTTCTTTGTTCGTCTGATATCTACTTTTGTTGTCTTTGTAGAACCTTCGATACTTTCTCGATCTGATTTCCATCTTGTCCATTCTCTTGGCAATCATGGAGAATTCTTTGAGTAGTTTGTCATATCCTCCTTCTTCTGGTGCGGCAGATGGTTTTGATTCATCTGTTTTGTACTTCGCTTTGAAGGCAATCTTTGTCTCCTTCTTTGAGTTGTTCTCATTTTTCTTACTGGAGGAATGATCTGGTCCATGAATCCTTATGATGTCACATTCATGAACACCCAGATGATCAAATAGAGCTTCCATGGACAGATCGTTAAAATCAGCACGTAGTGGTTGCATTGCTGAATAAATCTCCCAGCTTGGTGGTAGAGCTCTAAGAATCTTAAGATTCTTCTCTCTTTGTGTATATTTATTCTTATTGAAGGCAGAAACTTCAAGTAATACTTCAATGAACCTATTCTTCATCTGCTCAATGGTTTCTCCAGGTTTCATCTTGAATTCATCAAACTTGTTACATGCTAGGGACAACTTGTTCTCAATCATTGCTTCTGAACCTAGACTGAGATCTCTCAAGGCTTCCCACATTTTTTTGGCTGTATCAAGATCATGGATCTTAGCCAGATGGACTCCTTTTACAGTACTGGAAATAACTCCTTTGGCAAAATCATCAAGATTTGCTTCTCTTCTTTCTTCAGATGTGTACTTTCTGAGATCCTTTAGCACGTCTTCCTTGACCACTCCTGTTTCAGTGATACGAGTTGTTTCTTCTGTAATTGCTAATGGTCCTTCTTCAATTACCTTCCACATCAAGCAGTGATGAGCTTTGAGGCACATCTTGATTCTGAAACTCCACTCTCTGTAACCTTGGATGGAGAATTCTTCGCATGCCCTGATAACAGATGACTCCATAATGACAGATAGGATGCAGATGATGAAAAAGTTTTTCTAGATCTATTCAAGTTGACCACGTAGGTATTAACCTTGTGAAACAAAACAATGGTCTTATGCACCACCGCTCTGATACCACTTGTTGGTCCCGAAAGAGCAAGGTTTGGTGTATGAGGGGGGGGGGGGGGAATACACCAAATACAAACTTTTCAGTTTACTTGACGAATTTGAATAAGAGAGATTTAAGCTTTCTGTATTACGGATTGCTCAAAGTGTCAGACCAGATCGACTATCTAATCGATCTTGTTCGGTCCAAGCAGAATCTCTCAAGTGAGTAACACAAAGCAGAGAGTAAGAGTAATCTTATTCTCCAACGGTGTATTGTGTGCGGAATAATGGTGGACTTAGTCGGTGCTCTTTGTTTAGAAAACCTTTTGAAAACTTAACCGAATATTTAGGAGATTGATTAAGAGTGCAGTTTGAATGAGTATGACAGATAGTGAATAAAACAACTGGAATATAAATGCAAAAAGTAAATAACGCATTTATTTTACGTGGTTCGGGAAACCCCCTACGTCCACGGTCTAATCCAAACTGGATTAGATATCCACTACTAGGATACTCTTCTTATTTATACTCGCTGAGAACGAGCCACAAGTTTCAAACACAACCTGGTTGAAACTTATGCACGAATAAGGGTCGTGTCCCTCTACAACTTATAGAAAACTACTGTAAACAGGATCTCTTCACGTTAATCCACTAGAAAACTACTAGCTAGCAAAGATCTCCTTCTCTCTTTCTCGATAAGACAGACTTGAATCGAGGTGTGATTATGATCACGAACGGTTCTGAACACGATCTGGTTGAAATCTTCTCAATAAATGCTTCGATGGTTGAGACGACTTCTGGGCAGAGTAGCTTGAAATGATAAATGATCTTATTCGCGTGCATATTCTGCCAGTCTCTGTTCTGAAATGGAGAAAAGAGTTACAAATTAAAAAGGAACAATTGATTTCATCTAAATCAGAACTAGATTGAAATCACTACGAAAGAATTATGAAAGTAAAAGTAATTTGGAATTTGAAATCGCGAAGAACGTAGAATAGATAAACGAAGTAGAAATACGAAAGCATACCCAAATAAATGAACTCAATAATAAAATCGAACCCGGAATTGAAAGTAAAAGCAAATGTAGTTCATAAACTTGAATACTCGAATCCCAACGATCAAAGAAATTAAGAACAACGAACTTGAATGTTGTAATTGGCTATCCTTCGTAATCAAGTACTAAACTAAACACGAACTTAATGAAAATAACTAAGAATCATAAATCTCGACTCCAGAACGATGAGTCGAGAGGTACTCAGAATATAAGTGTCTAAAAGTGGAAGAAGGTGTAGTCCGAATGAGGAATTGCGTCATTCTTTTATAGACGTCGAGAAGTGTCTCTTATTGCTCAGCGACCGCTAACTTGGCAAGTACCGAGTTCCACGCGGGGCCATTGCGCTAAACTTCCCGAGTCATCCGCTGGGGTTAGCGGCCACTGAGGTGTCATCGGTCGCTAATCCTGACCTTCGTTTTCTTGTGTGTGCCTTGCTCATGGGTTAGCGTAGGCCTATGTTAGCGGTCCCTATGTGTCCCGCGGCCCCTAACATGCTCTCTTGGCTTCCTTCTTTATTTTCTCGTCATTTCTCGGCCTTTTCTCATCCCGTTTTTAACTCTAGCACTCTTTTGAGCTCATGATCCTGAAACGTAAATTGATCCTGAAACGTCATGCAAAATGGGAAAACTAAAAGAATAAAGGCGATGAATATACGAGTTTAGACGACTAAAAAGACTAAGACTAAGAATCCAGTTACATGTTACCCACATTCCTACGTTCATCTAATGTTTCATAACACGAATCAAGTCAAATTAATCAAGAGCTTTCAAATCATATGATATCGCAAACACATGTCACGACTCAATTCAACCACAAGATGTCAAGACCAAGTAACTTAAGAACAATCAAAATTTTACAACAAACAAGAAACTAAACTAAAAGACGAATGCATGCAATTAAAAGACACCCCTCTCCCTATAAGAATAGAGCAACGCCTCAATACAGAAAGTAAAGAGTTGTAGAGTAGGGATAAGAAAGACATCCCTGAAGTGTTGCAATTAGCGCAAAAACGAAAATAAAAACAACTTGAAAAATAACTAGAAAACAAAGGGAAAAACAAAGGTTATCCAATCACACACTCACACTAAAGGAAAGAAAGCAATAAAAGTAGCTCAATAGTGGGATGAAGTCTCACTGTTGGTCAGGAGGAGGGTGGGCGGGTGGTTCGCCAAAAGTCAAAGATGACCATTGTTGTTGCATCTCACGTATGAGTTTGTTTTGCTCCTCCATTGCCTTTTGATGGGCTTCTCATTGTGCATGGTGGTCGGTGAGTTGCTGGGACAGGTTTTCGAGACTAGTGATGATGATGCGGATGTTTGAGCGCATCTCACTAATGCCGATGGATACTGTGCTCGTGAATTGCTCCCATTCGGAGTTCCACTGAGGTTGGGTTCCCCATTGAGATTGGGCACCCCATTGAGATTGGCAACCCCAATCGGATCCTCCGGTAGCATCCGTCGTTGGCATTCCTCCACCACGTGGCCACAATTGCCACAAATTCTGCATAGCTCAGGTGAAACTTGCTAAACAGATGGTGATGGGGGTCGGTTCATCTTCAATTCTTGTAACTCCTGCATCATCTCCGTCATTTGCTTTTTAAGATCAGGGATAGTCGTTACTGCACTGGTCTTCATTCGTTGTGGTATAGAGGATATTTTTTTGATAACTTGAAGCTAAGGTTTTGAAAATATCATTCATCTCCTCTAGCGTCTTGACTGCAATGTTTCCTCCCGCAGAACTGTAAACCATGAATTGTGTGGTCTGAAGCATACCGTCGTAGAAGAACTGACTCAGCATCTCCGGTGCCATGTGCCATCTGGTGAAGGGAGCATTGTTGTAGCAGCTCGTCGTGGGCTTGCGCAAAATTCATAATTTTAGTACGTACCGCTTGAGTTTTATGGTGAAGGTAGTACTTCAACATGAATTTCTCGCACACAGATGCACATGTGGTCAGCGATCCGGGTGGAAGAGTTAAGAACCAAGATTTGGCTCAATCCTTCAAAGTATATGGAAAACACTTCAACTTGAGTTGGTCATCCGTCAGTTAGAGTAGTGGGAAAGTTTGCACCACTGTTCAATATTATCGATTGAATGTCAGACCATCTTCACTTGGGAGTCCATGGTAAATTGGTAGTAGGGATTGGTGATGCGGTTTCAGCACGTAATTCCTAACTTTAGTTGACATGACAATGGCTGAAGTAATGGTTGCGCCGAATTTGGGCCTAGTGAAATTACCCATATAACGTTGTCTATCTTAAATGGTCTCCTCGGTCATCGCGTCAAATAGTCGCGGTAGCGAGAATTCGTCAGTGCACTCGAGGTCTTTTTCTAAGGTGGTTAAGATCTCACGTTTCCGGTGCACGTTGTCTATGAATGGCGTCAAAGGGTTTTTAGTACGCGACGACCTTGCATACAAAAGACTAAACTAAAACTTTTCGCTTACCACAACATAGAAGAAAGAAGTAAACATAATAAATAAATAAAAAAGAGAAGAAAAGGAACAGTGAATTAAATCGTCTGAAGCCTTTCCCGGCAACGGCGCCAAAATATGTTTCGACTAAAATTATTTTGAGTCGCTCGCAATCAAATGGGGTTGTCTAGAAATGATAAGTCGAACCAAGTCGTATTCTCAAGGAAGACTTAGCAGGGCAATTTAATTCTTTGTTCAACAATAAAGCAAATAAAAGATTATTTGGAGATTTTAAATCTATGCGAAAATTATAAATTACGAAAGAAGAAAAATTCTAGAATAATAAATATAAACGAAGACATAATTGAAAGACATGAATTGGAATTGTGAATTGAAGAAACGAGTTGAGAATTAAAGATGACAATTGATTTCAATCTAAATAAGAACTAGATCGAAATTACCACGAAAGAAATATGAAAGTAAAAGTAACTTGTAATTCTAAATTGTTAAGAACGTAGAGTTTATAAACGAATAAGAAATACGAAGCATAACCAAATAAATAAACTCAATAAATAGATTGAATCCGGAAGTGAGAGCAAAAGGAAACGTAGTTAATAAACTTGAATAGAAGAACTTGAATCCACAACGATGAATAGAATCAAAGCAACGAAATTGAATGTTGTATCGGTTATCCTTCATAATCGAAACACTAACTAAATCTCAAACTCTATGAAAAGACTTGCTAAAAACTTATAAGTGTCAACCCTAGGACGAGGAATTGAGAAGTACTCGGAATATAAGTGCGTAGAATGGTAGTCTCGAATGAGGAATCACGTCGCCCATCTTATAGATGTCGAGAAGTCAGCAGCTGCTTAAGGGTCAGCGACCGCTGAATCTTTTTGTAGCGGGTGATCCGCTGGGCCATTGGCCAAGCTCTCCGGACCAGCCGTTGGGGTTAGTGGCCACTAAGGGGCGAGCGGTCGCTGACTGTGGCCTTCGTCCCCTCGCGCGCTGGCTGGGTCTTGGTCACCAAGAGGCCTAGTAAGCTGCTTCCTTAGCTCCTCGGGCATTGAATTTTGCTATCGGCCATTTTCTTCATTCTCTCGTCATTTCTCGATCTATTCTAGTCCCATTTTAAACTTTAGCACTTGTTTGAGCTCGTGATCCACCGACTGTCAATATCATAACAAAGATTGATAAGAATGATGATGATCCCCGCTCATTCTATTGCATGGTGTTAGATGCTTATGATATGCTAGATATTGAAGGCATTATCCTTGGCGAAATAACTGACGAGAAAATGCAGGAGGTATTAAAGAAGCAGCCATAATCCATTTCGGGTACAATGGAAAAATGTTTAAAAGGAATCTTCTTTCTCAGAAGTACGAACTACTAAACGACTTCCTACAGAACACGTTTTTGAGACACAACGACTCTTTTGACCAGGTCACACCTCTAAAAGAAAACATATTTGCAGTTGTGTTGCTCAATGCAGAGATTATTTGGGTCACTATGTTGTTCGAATTATTGAGAGAACAAGTGAATCTATACAAGGTGAAGTACGATCCAAATACTAGGAAATCTATGAGTGTGGAGTTCAAGAGGCTTCCGTAACTTAGTATAAAGATTATCTATGTTATCAAGAGGAACTACCCATATCCAAAGTTTTCTTGGAGAGAGACAGAAGACCTGGATCCTCGATTAATTCTGCCTAAGGATAGACACCAAATCAAAATGGCACTTGGTTTGACATATCATACCTACACAAAGATTACTGATCTAGTGATCATGAATGTTCTGAGGGAAACTGGAAAGTGCACTAGATTGGGTGGTACGACAAAGAAGTCTTCTTCTGCAGGTATCAAGATTGGAGAGAAGAGGAATCCTTCTCCATCAAGGAAACTGTTAAGGTTTGTATACCTCAAATCATGATTTATGCTTAGACGATGTATCAAACTTGTTTTCACTTGAACTTTAATGAGAATAAATGTTTTTATCATTGGTTTGTTATATATTATTGTTACATATTGAATTACAAACAACTCCACTTATTACAATTGTAGACTTTGTGGTGGATCAATGATCATATAAGGTAACACAGTCGGCTTCTTTGTAATAAAAAATCACAGTCTAGACAGGCTTGAACAGTCTAGTCGGTAAAGAATGCGATATCATTTGATGTGAGATCTGACCTTAGCCCGCAGAATGATGTCGATATATATAAGCGGATACACATGTTTTGCGTATACATATTGAGAGATTTCACAATGAGATCTCGGAGATTAATTCATTTCTTAATCCGTGATGATGACATTAGTTTAGGCGGTTGATTATATGCTGTTTTGATTCAAATATGCTTGCGGGTTTTTCTTAACTCTAAATAGTGATGTCTTACCTGATAGTGATTGGCTTAGCTAGAAGTACTCGACTGTCAGTCATACAGAATCGCGTATCGATGACACGAACTGATTATATCTGCGTGAGACGTTCAAAAAGGTTTATTGCATAAGAAACCCGGCCGGTTGGGAATTTATTGCATATGTAATATTAACGGTTCGAACTGGATCACTCACGAATAAATATATTAATTAATTGTGAGTTGTCAGCAAACTCAATTAATTAATCGATTTAGAAAATCTTAAACGCGGGAAATCATTGATGACAAAAGGTTTACGTCCATAATTCGAATGAATCAAGACGAGTTCAATATTTATCCTATAGTGGAGTCGATAAATATTTATAATAGAACTGTTCTTTATTGCATTTACATGGAGTAATTAATTTTAATTAATTAATTTAAGTCTAAAGGCTGACCAACCAATTAATTAAATTCAATTGGGCCCAAAAGGAGACTTGAAAATTAATTTAATCTAATTATAAATTTTTCCAAGCCCATATTAATTTAAAATATAATTCAAATTTGAATTTGAATTATAGTTGTAACTACAAGATATAAAAGTGGCAAGTGCTCTATGCTCCAATTTCTCTTTAGAAGCCCTATGTTTATAAAAGGAGAATAAGAATGAGCCAATTTCTCTCTCCTACACTAGTGAAATCGGCACCCTCACTTTGAGACTCTCTCTCAATTTTTGAAACTAGGGAGTGCTCTATGCTCCAATTTTCAATCTTCTTTTTCTTCTAAATACTAGATAGATTCGCCCACATGATATTCAGATAAGTACATCGAAAATAGGATAGAAGTTCCTAGGATTGGATTTTGGGGTTCGATAGCTAGCGATTCAAATCGCTTCTCCACAAGCGGATGATTTGCGTAACAGAAGGTATAATTTATAATATTACGCATTATATTCTCCTATGTGATTTAAGAATTAATTATTTGTATAATTTATTAAACCTGTGGATCCTGTGTTTCTGTGAGCCCCTCATACGGGTTCCATCAGAAACAACCTGCTAAACGAGCCAAGGCACCTATAGAACCACCATAGCAAGCCCCTCCAAAGCGTCTGGAGAGGAATTTGGTACATGAATTTGTTGAATCAAAGGAGTCAGATGAGCAGCCTCTAATCTGCAGAAAGTTTGTAGAGAAACAACCTCAGACAGATCAAACACATAACCACGGCCATATCAACGTCCACCTCAGAAAGCTCCAACATAGAAGGAGACTGCACAACCAAAGAAGAGGAAGAAAAATAAGAAAGTGCACAACTATGAACCTACAACACAGACATAGGGTACACAAAACCTTATGCACAACCATATGATATTTCACATCCACCTCCGCCTATCACGGAACCTCAATTCATTGATGAGATAGATGATATGATCGACATCAATGATATAAAGGGCGAAATTGAGGAACATGCACAAATTAAACGTGCACAGTCCACCTTGGCACAACTTAAGGAGGAAGGAGAACATGATGTGAGCATGTCATGTTTGGATTTCATCTCACTCCCCACACGAGGGTGATGCCTGCAGGCTGCGAACTTATCTGCACATCAAGGACAACCCTTATTATGTACTATCACCTATCCTTCTTATCCAACCAATCACAGTTCAACTATTGGAAGAACCCAACTCGCACGCGTTCTTTCCTTTTATGGATATCGTAGACGTGTGTGATTAATTCATAATACACGTACTTATTTGAATAAAGGATGAAGCAGGTAAGCTCAATATTGATTTGCACCATTATTACTATGAAGAATTGGACTTCTATAACAAGGCTATCAATGGAGCAACACAAAGCATGTTTAGCCCTATGCGCAATTATACAGTACAAAAATGTCCATCATTCTGGATACCGACTGGACCAGCTCTCGACGCCAAGACTTTATCATCAATTCCTTTAACGCAGATCGAGAGGGACTCAGGTGAAGAGATCTCGGATGCAGAATCTACTGACACACAAATTCCTACATCTTCGGCAAATACAGAAGAAACCATAGATGCAGCCAATGATATATCCAAAGTTGCTACCTCATCTGCCGCCACAACCACTACTACAGATGCTGCTACATCTACTGGTGGTGATGTTGTGTCTATCTTTGCTTCCGATCTTTCTCTTGAACTTCCCTCTAGTAATTCTGACAAGAAAAAGAAGAAGAAATCATCCAAGAAGGGCAAGGCCTTCTTGTGGATCCTTGTCGAACTGGAAATGTATTTACAATAGGCACTACACCGCCAGATTATGTGCCGACGTGTGTTGAAGATCTGTTCAGAGCCCATCCATGTCCACTTTCTCATGAACAAATTAAAGAGCGGATTAGAATTCGGGTTACTTCTAAAGTTAAGTCTCTGGCAACGACTGGCTTAGACGTTGGTCAGCATATGCTCGGAAATCTACATCATCAATATAAAAAGCAGACCGATACGGTGTATGAAAATTAGATTAAGCTGATGGATATGACAAATATGAAGTTGAAAAAGCTTATGAAGGCATTCGTGCAACAATTAAATGACATAGACAGAGACTTACGAGAGCAGAAACCTCTCTTGACCAACTTGAAATTCATAAAGTTCGAAATAAATTTAATGAAAAATGCGGTCATACAGATGATGCCCAATTTTGTTGAATAGCAAGACTAGCCGAAGCTAAAGAAGATTGAAGAGATCAACATAGATGCATAGAAACATACCAAAGAAGTTGTTATATCTAATTCTGCTCACAACTGCATATTGAAATATACCAGTATAGCCAACCTTGAAGATAAGGTAAGAGTTATGGAAAAAGAGATCAAATCCCTTAGGAGTATGATTGGCTCCCTTTTTGATAATGTCAAAACAGGGAAATTGATAAAGGGAAAGGCAAAGTTAAAGTTAAACATCAGACTAAGAAAGTCGCAGCTGTTCAAGCCACAAATATTGAAACTCATGACGCTGCAGAAAATCCTCAAGAAGCACAAACTCAACAATATGTGCATAATGGAGAAGGATTTGCATCAGCATCTGCGCCTCCCGCATTGGCAGAAGAATAAGAAAGAGCTAAAAAGTTCAGAGACACTTATAATGTGGTTGAGGGTATGCTTAGTAAAGGAATTCATCTGATGCATGCAATAGATCCAGACTATTAGAGTAAGTTCTTGGAGGATAATGATTTACAAATAAGGATTGTTCGTGAGCGTGAAGAAAGAAAGAGCTGCAAAAGAAGTTGCACTTGCACGACCCGGAAAGTTTATGCATATGAACTATATCTATTCAATTATTTTTACAAACTCAATACACTAGTCATGAAAAGTTAGGTGAAATAATATGATTTCGAGTCTACTAAAAAAGATATTGTTACTATAAAAAGAACAAATTGTAGGCACACATATGATTCAGTTACGTATGCCACAATCCAATTTCAAATGAACTTGCAACATATTCAAGTTTTTACGTTACTCTTAAATAAAATTAACCAAAAACTTAATTAGATCTAAGATATAAATTCTCATTTATACCAGTCCTGCGAATTGCAGCATTTATCAACTTTCAATCATAAAAAAACAAAATATAGACATATATGTGTCTAGAAAGAAGAGAGATCATGTTTATTATTTTGAAGTAACTACCATAATAAAAGAGTTTATACTTATTAAATACACATTTATTTCATCAATTTCTATAAAATAAAATTAGAAAAAATCTCAATAATAAATATATGCATATAAATAACATATATATTAAAACTGCTTAATTTAAAGATTTCATATATTAATGATATTTTAAGATCAGTTACTTGAGTTTACACATTCTATATAATACCCTCTTTCTCCTTGAATACATGTATTGCATTTGATTATTACACGCAATAAAAACATGGAGAAAGAAGCAAATAAATCAAATTTCAAATGGCAAAGTTTTTGTTGATTATGTTTCTTGTGATCTCAAGTTCATTTCAACTCATGTCTACAAATACTACTCTATTTAATTTTTAGTTTTTTATTTTATTTCAAGATTACAAAAACTTTTAGTTTGCTCAGAAATAATTTGGTGTTTGAGGTGTAGTATACACGCTCCATTTGAATAAATCGAATAGTATATTTTGACATTAGAAACATGCTATAGCATAAACAATGAGATATACTTTTTATTATTTTTTTAATTTATTGTTGTTGCAGTTGCATTGATTGAAGAAGGCAAAGGCCAATGTGTAAAACAATGCGAAGTTACACTACAAAAGGGTAATTGTGATCTTGCAAAGTGTCGAGAGAAATGCTTTAAATCTTCTTACAAAGGATTTGGAATCTGCACTGAGAGACCATATGGATCTGCCTCATATGATTGTAATTGTTTGTATAACTGTAATTAATTTATCAGTTGCATCATATTCAAACAATAAATAATTTAACTACATTAATATATGATCTATATCATATTATATTTCATAGATTATTTAACATTAGTAAAATTGACTTGTACATTATTATTAATTAAAAGGATTAATTAAAAGGATTAGAGATATGATTGTCCTTGGTATTATGTTGGAATGTCCAGACTCATTCCCCTTTCAAATCTTAATGTAACCAATAACACATCCATAAATAATGGGAGGGGGTGATGGACGAAAATAATATGATCTAAGACAAGAATTTTCGGCCACCACTCAGTATTCTGATACTATGATTTTAACAATTAGGCAATATTCCACATTGCAATTTTTGATTCCTCTCATTTCGATAAACCACAACGGATTATCACCCACACCATAGTCAGACATTAAGTAGATAAACGAATTTGGATAAGGTTCGAGTTTCGAAGAACATAAAATAGATAAACGAAGTAGAAATACGAAAGCATAACCAAATAAATGAACTCAATAATAAAATTGAACACGAAATTGAAAGAAAAAGCAAAAGTATTTCATAAACTTTAATACTCGAATCCACAACGATCAAAGAAATTAAGAACAACGAACTTGAATGTTGTAATCGGCTATCCTTCGTAATCAAGTACTAAACTAAACACGAAATTAATGAAAATAACTAACTAAGAATCATAAATCTCGACCCTAGAACAATTATTTGAGAGGTACTCAGAATATAACTGTATAGAATCGGAAGAAGGTGTAGTCCGAATGAGGAATCACGTCGTTCTTTTATAGACGTCGAGAAGTCAATTGTCTCTTACTGATCAGCGACCGCAGACTTGGCAAGTACCGAGTTCCACGCGGGGCAATTGCACTAAACTTCTCGAGTCATCCGCTGGGGTTAGCGGCCGCTGAGGTGCCAGCGGTCGCTAACCCTGGCCTTCATTTTCTTGTCCGTGCCTCGCTCATGGGTCAGCGTATGCCTATGTCGGTGCTCCCTATGTGTCCCGCAGCCCCTAACATGCTTTCTAGGCTTCCTTCATTATTTTCTCGCAATTTCTCGGCCTTTTCTCCTCCCGATTCCAACATAAAATGAAGCGTAAATCGATCCTGAAACATCGTGCAAAATGGGAAAACTATAAGAACAAAGACGATAAATATACGAGTTCAGACGACAAAAAAGACTAAGACTAAGAATCCAGTTACATGTTCCCCACATTCCTACGTTCATGTCACGTTTCATAACTTGAATCAAGTCAAATTAATCAAGAGCTTTCTAATCATGTCATATCACAAACACATGTCACGACTCGATTCAACCAAAAGATGTCAAGACCAAGTAACTTAAGAACAATCAAAATTTTGCAACAAACAAGACACTAAATTAAAAGACGAATGCATGCAATTAAAAGACACCCCTCCCCCCTACAAGAATAGAGCAACGCCTCATTCCAGAAAGTAAAGAGTTGTAGAGTAGGGATAAGAAAGACATCCCTAAAGTGTTGCAATTAGCGCAAAAACGAGAATAAAAACAACCTGAAAAATAACTAGAAAACAAAGGGAAAAACAAAGGGAAAAACAAAGGTTATCCAATCACACACTCACACTAAAGGAAAGAAAGCAATAAAAGTAACTCAATAGAGAGACGAAGTCTCACTGTTGGTCAGGAGGAGGGTGGGCGGGTGGTTCGCCAAAAGTCAAAGACAACCATTGTTGTTGCATCTCATGTAGGAGTTTGTTTTGCTCCTCCATCGCCTTATGATGGGGTTCTGATTGTGCATGATGGTCGGCGAGTTGCTGGGACAGGTTGTCGAGGTGGGTGTTAATTTATCAAGAAGGAGCAATTATATTACTTCTACTATCTGGGTGCAATTATGTGTGCTTGAAATTTCTTTACATCATTTTGTGTTCGAATTGATACAGGTACGAAGGGTGTAGATTCTCTATTTAGGTTTTAAATATTTTTTTTAATACTCGAATTTTATATTTTCAAGTAACATTAAAAATTGAAAATTTTAGGATTTTCTTGTTCGAATATTACTTTATACCCAATCAATTATTACCAAAACTCAATTTTTAGGACAGTCTAGTCATGAAAGATTGTGGTATCATTCCGATGTGAGAGCTAATCCTACCTGACAAAATGATGATAGTGCATTTATCTTGTAATACATATATTTCATATTTGTACCGTGTGGTTTCACAGTGAGATAAGTTCTTATGTGCTGCTACTCAAGAACAATGTCTCAAAAACTATTTATTCCTTAATCCTTGTCAGTGACATTAAGTATCGTTTGATGATTATAGACTATTTTGATTCATTTGCATATGCCAATTTTTCTAAAGCCTAAACAGTTATGTTTTGGGTAGTGGTGATTGCTTTAACGAGAAGTGTCAAGTTCTTATTGTTAAGGTTTGTATACTTCAAAGTTCTTTATGCTTAGACGTTAAAATAAATTTGTTTTCGATTCCATTTAATGAGAATAAATTTTTCATCATGGATTTTTAATATATTCAATTGTAAACAGTGTGATGAATCGATGATCACAGAAGGTAACAAAGTCGGCTCTTTTGTTAAATAAAGTCCACAACCTAGACAAATTTTGATAGCCTATAGTCAACAAATGTTACGGTATCATTCTGATACGAGAGTTGACCTTAGCTGGCAGAATGATATTGGTATATGTATGATGTTGTACATGTTTGCATATATACATACATATGTATATATATATATATATATATTGTATGGTTTCATAGTGAGATATGTTCTTTGTGCTGATACTAAGAATGAGTTTTTGAAAAAAAATTATTTCTTAATATGTGACGATTACATTAGTATACGCAGCTGATTATGCACTGCTTTGATTTATTTGCAATTCTGGATTTTTCGCAACCCTACACAGTATTATTTTGGATAGTGGTGGTTGGTTTAGCATGAAGTGATCGACTTTTATCGCATGAAATCGCATCTCGCCAAAGTCTGACTTGATTATATCCGCGTGAGAAGTTTATAAAGGTTTATTATATAAAGAAATCCGACTTGTAGGAATTTATTCCATAAAAAATAATAAAATTTTGAATCGAATTACTCATGAATAAATATATTATTTAAATTTGAGCACTCATCAAGCTCGATTAATTGATGGATTACGAATATTAAATGAGGGAAATAATTTATTACAAAAGGAGGTTACATCCGTAATTTAAGCGGGTGTTGGATAGTTCAATATTTATCATATAGTGGAGTCGTTAAATATTAATATAACATCTATATCATATTATATTTCATAGATTATTTAACATTAGTCAAATTGACTTGGTCATTATTATTAATTAAAGTCAAAGTTGATCGGACAATTAATTAAAAGGATTAGTAGAGATATGATTGTCCATGGTATTATGTTGGAAGGTCCAGACTCATTCCCTTTCAAATCCTAATGTAACCAATAACACATCCATAAATAATGGGAGGGGGTGATGGACGAAAATTATATGATCTAGGACAAGACTTTTTGGCACCACTCAGTATTCTGATACTGTGATTTTAACAATTATTATATTCCACATTGGGATTTTCGATTCCTCTCATTTCGATAAATCACAACGGATTATCGCCCACACCATTGTCAGACTTTAGGTAAGGGAGATTGACCATAAGTCTCGGAATTTGGATAAGGTTCGAGTTCCCAGAGCGAATTATTGTTCGTAGCTGACGATTCAAATCATCTATCATCAAGCGGTGGACTAGCATTAGAAGAATGTATAATTTTAATTCTGCATATCTTATATATGTTTGCGTGGTATATTTGCGCATAGCATTATATTTTTTATTTATTTATTATACATGTGGATCATTCGGAATTTTGAGCCCTTCATTCAGGTTCCTTCAGTTATTGCATAGAATCACGTCTTGACGAGTTCAAGTTGATTATATTTAAGTGAGGTATTTAGAGATGTTTATTATATAACATGCTAGGCCGGCTGGAATTTATTCCATATATGATAATAAAGGTCGCAACTAGATCACTCACAGATAAATATATAAATTAATATAAGTTGTAAGTGAGCTTTAATTAATGAATGAATTAAAGTCTCGATAAAAGGTGCTGGTGAACCAGTTGGTAGCACCGTGAGGAGCGAAGACACCGGCACAGCCTTTTGGCTCTACTCTGCCCGCATCTTTCTCTTTGCTAAATAATTTATGATATAAGTAGTTTAGATTCGTAATTTAAAATGGTGCATAATAGTTAAAATATGTATCCTATATTGAATTCGATAAATCTTAATAAGAAATCCAATTAATATAACGGTTCCAAGATTAATTAATTAATAGTTTTATTTAATGTGGCCATAATTTAGGGAACTGTAGAAAATAATAATGGACTAGATTTTATATTGAAGTTCGCTTGAAGTTTGTTTTCCCTTGAATCGGTTTGGTAGAGCTTTTACTTTTCTTGAGTCTTTTTAATATTTTATCTAATCAAGTATTACTATTATTAGAAGTTTATTATCCCAAGTTTTATTTAAAAAAATTAAATAAATTATTTCACATTTCCGTTTCAATTATTTATTTAAATTTAGTTATTGAACACCTTATAAATTAGGGTGTTAAAGCATGGTATCAGAGCCGACCCCGGGTGAACCCCAATGGGCCCTGGGGGTGGTCCTGCACAAGTATCACGACGAGAATGTCGCGTATTTAACGGAGAGAGTTAGTGACATGCATATTAAATAAGGGGTGTCAATACAGTATAAGTAATGGGCTTAATGAATTTTCTAGTAACATGGTTAACCTGGACCGTCGTAGCGTAACAGGCTCTCATCCTTTGGGTCTGGGACGTTACATTTTATTCATTTATTAACTTTTGGATCGTGCAATTTTGTGAGCCCATAAACCGGGTTCCATGAGTTGGTATCAGAGTCAATCACATAATTCTAATATCTGGTGAAATATGATTTCAATTATATTTTGATATTGCATGTCTTGTAAATTAATATTAAAGCGGCTTTATTTAATGTTGGGAACCCCACAACTATTTTAAGATTTGATGATGTTCTCTCGAAAACACACTTAGATTTACTTCATGTTCTGTGCTACTTCTTGGTTTATATTTAACTGAAAGTTGAACCAGAGAGTCTCAAATAGAAAGCTGAAGCATATCAACTTTAACAGAAAGTTGAACGAGAGAGTCTCAAACGGAAAGCTGAAGCATATCAACTTTAACAGAAAGTTGAACCAGAGAGTTTCAAACAGAAAGCTGAAGCATATCAACTTTAACAGAAAGTTGAACCAGAGAGTCTCAAACAGAAAGCTGAAGCATATCAACTTTAACAGAAAATTGAACCAGAGAGTCTCAAACAGAAAAGTTGAAGCATATCAACTTTGACAGAAAGTTGTTCAACCAAAAAGTTGTTCAACCAGAAAGAGTTCAACCAGAAAATGTTTAACCAGTGTTCAACCAGAAAGGCATTAAAACCATAAAGGGCTTAACCAGAAGGTTCCAACCAGACAGAAAGAGTTGAACCAACCAAACAGAAGTGGCAACAGATCGATAGAGCTATCAAAACCACCAGATGACATTGTCCTACTCATCATATCCACTTACCACGTCAGTATTAAAGTCCATCCATTGAGAATTGGAAGGAGAATCCCTGATTGACATGAAGAAAGAAAGTAATCACAATCGATCTGCTTTCCATACATAGAAGATTCAGTCAACGACTCTATAAGGAAAGAAGAGATATGATGAAAAACATTAATTGGCAATCCATAATCAAATCACGCCAATCAACAAACGGCTAGAATTTCAAATTCAAAGACTATATATATTTGGAGTTTTAAAGTCTGAAAGAAATACACGCGCTACATTAACAAAACATTCTCAAGCAATCCTATCTCATGTCAGACAAGCTTCAAAGCGTTCGTGATCGCAATCACATCAACCCAACCTCGATTCAAGTCTGTCTTATCGAGAGAAGAAGGAGATCTTTGTTAGCTAGTAGCTTTCTAGTGGATTAACGTGAAGATATCCTGTTTACAGTAGTTTTCTGTAAGTTGTAAAGGGACACGACCCTTATTCGTGCATAAGTTTTCAATCTAGTTGTGCTTGGAACTTGTGGCTCGTTCTCAGCGAGTATAAATAAGAGAGTATCCTTGTAGTGGATATCTAATCTAGTTTGGATTAGACCGTGGACGTAGGGGGTTTCCCGAACCACGTAAAAATAACTGCGTTATTTACTTTCTGCATTTACATTCCAGTTGTTTTATTCACTACCTGTCACTCTCATTCAAACTGCATTCTTAATCAATTCTCTAAATACTCGATTAAACTTTCAAAGGTTTTCTAAACAAAGAGCACCGACTAAATCCACCACTATTCCGCACACAACACACTGTTGGAGAATAAGATTACTCTTACTTTCTGCTTTGTGTTACTCACTCGAGAGATTCTGCTAGGACAGAACAAGATCGATTAGATAAGTCGATCTGGTCTGACACTTTGAGCAATCTATAATACAGAAAGCTTAAATTTCTCTTATTAAATTAGTCAAGTAAACTGAAAAGTTTGTACTTGGTGTATTCCCCCCACCCCCCATACACCAAACCTTGCTCTTTCGGGACCAACATTTAATTTATGAAGTATATTTGTTTAAATTAACATATATGCATTAAATATCACGTCGTATAATATTTTTCCATTTTATTCATTTTTTGGTGACATGGTTTATGGCATATTTCATGACCTCCGGTGGTTGACCATGGTAAACTATAATTTTTGTTTTTCTATATTTTATATAAATCATTGGGAGGAAAAAAGAGATCAGAGTGGGAAACAACCGTGAAAAGCGGAGGTTGAGTCCGGGCCACGACATGTGATGTGTAGCGGAGTTGCATGTGACAGCACGGAACTTGTACGGGTGCAGCGCACCAATACCCCTAGGTATATCGCGCTAGGCGCGAGTGCACGTACTAGTGCATAGTACATTACACGCAGCATAACACGCGGTGCCAACACATGATGTTCGCGCAGCAGGCTTAGGGCACTCTTTGCCAGCGCACGGTAGGTGCGGGCTGGGCATGTTTGAGGCTCGCATGAGGGGTTCGACCCCATCACCCTTCATGGCATGAGCAGGGCTCGGCGACAACAACAGGAGATGACCAGTAATGATTTCTAGCGATTGATTTTGTTCCATTTTTAAGGATAATAGAGTGCAAATAATCTTGTTGCCATGTTTATCGGATATTTGTCCTTATTTTTTATTGTTGGTCTTATCTGCTATATTTGGTTGATCTTATCTTTCATAATATGTTATTATCCTAAAAATATCTTTCATAATTAAAAAAATTAAGCGATAATTGTAATTGCATTTATTTATTTAAATACGAGAATTACATGTGGTCTCCATGAATCGGTCTTATCGTGAAGTAGATGTCTTGATTCCAAGAGGGATAAAATTTATTAGTTCACAGGATCTAACTTCCTAATGATAGTTGTAAGGCATCGTTAGGTTGCAATATGTCCATCTGCTATCTATGGGCTTATTAAAATTGAATAATGCTTGTGGTGTTAGATTTATGGTACGAGCTTAGGCATGGTTTATGAGTCATGATGCACCATCATAGTCTCTGATTTGTTTAAATTGTAAGTCTATAAAAATTATTTTAAAATGAGTGTGTAATCGATCACACTAGTGACTTGCCTGATTTCATCTAAATCAGAACTAGATTGAAATCACCACGAAAGAATTATGAAAGTAAAAGTAATTTGGAATTTGAAATCGCGAAGAACGTAGAATAGATAAACGAAGTAGAAATACGAAAGCATAGCCAAATAAATGAACTCAATAATAAAATTGAACCCGGAACTGAAAGATAAAGCAAAAGTATTTCCTAAACTTGAATACTCGAATCCACAACGGTCAAAGAAATTAAGAATAACAAACTTTAATGTTGTAATCGGCTATCCTTCGTAATCAAGTACTAAACTAAACACGAACTTATTGAAAATAACTAACAAATAATCATAAATCTCAAACCTAGAACGATGAGTCGAGACGTACTCAGAATATAAGTGTCTAGAATCGGAAGAAGGTGTAGTCCGAATGAGGAATCGCGTCGTTCTTTTATAGAGGTCGAGAATTCAATTGTCTCTTACTGCTCAGCGACCGCTGACTTGGCAAGTACCGAGTTCCACGTGGGGCCATTGCGCTTAACTTCCCGAGTCATACGCTGGGGTTAGCGGCCGCTGAGGTGTCAACGGTCGCTAACCCTGGCCTTCATTTTCTCGTGCGCGCCTCGCTCATGGGTCAAAGTAGGCCTATGTCAGTTGTCCCTATGTGTCCCGCGGCCGCTAACATGCTCTCTCGGCTTCCTTCTTTATTTTCTCGTTATTTCTCAGTCTTTTCTCGTCTTGTTTCCAACTTTAGTACTTGTTTGAGCTCATGATCCTGAAACATAAAATGAAACGTAAATCGATCCTGAAACATCATGCAAAATGGAAAAACTGTAAGAATAAAAACGATCAATATATGAGTTCAAACGACCAAAAAGAGGTTAAACAACCCCTCTAGACACAAAAACTTGCTTGTCCTCAAGCATAACTTAGTTTAAAATATTCATAGGAAAAATCTAACACGACATGTATATTTGACAAGACTTCAAATCATTCCCAAAATCAATCTTTCTATCATCATGTCACATCACATAGAGATCATTGAAATAAGCGGCTCACTTAGACTAGATACTCATCAATTCGAACAAAACAAAACAATGATGCAAATGGTGTCATCGAGATCACATAACCAGCTAGAGTTTTTATTCATCACTTTCTTAGCGTATCTTTCTATTTTCATTTTATTTTTAAACATGAGGAATATTAAAGAAAATGTTCACCTCCGAATGTTCGGGTTTTCCCGGTGTGGTTTCTCATACCCCTCTCTTTTATAGATGTGAATTTTGATTAAGAGAGTGGGGTAGAATCCTTATATACTCCTATCTTACCAATCTCACAAAGATAATTAGAATAATATCAAGTTATATGGTAATTTTCATGAGGTGTGAAGAATTAGGGGTTCCATAATGTATCCTTATGCGGATTCCGGTGCTCATGGTTCTTAGAAGAGCATAGACCTCTCGACAAGTTCATTTTTTATTATTAAATAAAGATACGCAATAAGTGGTTCTAAACAACTAGCTAGTCAATCAATAAATTCATACCTTCATTCATCACTATTTCGATCATTCTACTAAGACTAAGAATCTGGTTACATGTTCCCCATATTCCTACGTTCATCTAACGTTTCATAACAAAAATCAAGTCAAATTAATCAAGAGCTTTCTAATCATGTCATATCGCAAACACATGTCACGACTCAATTCAACCACAAGATGTCAAGACCAAGTAACATAAGAACAATCAAAATTTTGCAACAAACAAAACACTAAATTAAAAGACGAATGCATGCACTTAAAAGAAACCCCTCCCCCTACAAGAATAGAGCAATGCCCTCATTGCAGAAAGTAAAGAGTTGTAGAGTAGGGATAAGAAATACATCCTTGAAGTGTTGCAATTGGCGCAAAAACGAGAATAAAAACAACTTGAAAAATAACTAGAAAACAAAGGAAAAAACAAAGGTTGGGCGGGTGGTTCTCCAAAAGTTTGTTTTCTCCTCCATCTCCTTTTGATGGGCTTCTGATTGTGCATGATGGTCGGCGAGTTGCTGGAACAGGTTGTCGAGGCGGGTGTTGATGTTGCGGATGTCTGAGTGCATCTTACTAATGCTGATGGTGACGGTGCTCGTGAATTGCACCCATTGAGAGTTCCACTGAGGTTGGGTTCCTCATTGAGATTGGGCACCCCATTGAGATTTGGAACCCCAATCGGATCCTCCAATAGCATTCGCCTTGGCATTCCTCCACCACGTGGCCATAATTCACCCCATTGAGAGGTTGGGTTCAACTCCTGTTGGTCCCGAAAGAGCAAGGTTTGGTGTATGGGGGGGGGGAATACACCAAATACAAACTTTTCAGTTTACTTGACTAATTTAATAAGAGAGTTGTAAGCTTTCTGGATTATAGATCGCTCAAGGTGACAAACCAGATTAATTATCCAATCTATCGTGTTCTGTCCAATCAGAAACTCTCAAGTGAATAATACACAGCAGAAAGTAAGAGTGATCTTATTTTCAAGCTATATATTGTGTGCGGAATAATGGTGGAATTAGTCGTTGCTCTTGTTTAGAAAACCTTTAGAAAGCTTAACCAAGTATTTAGAGAATTGATTAAGAATGCAGTTTGTATGACAGTGACAGATAGTGGATAAAACAACTGGAATATAAAAGCAGAAAGTAAATAACACAGTTATTTTACGTGGTTCGGGTAAACCCCCTACGTCCACGGTCTAATCCAAACTAGATTAGATATCCACTACTAGGATACTCTCTTATTTATACTCGCTGAGAACGAGCCACAAGTTTCAATTACAAAGCAGATTGAAACTTATGCACGAATAAGGGTCGTGTCCCTTTACAACTTACAGAAAACTACTGTAAAACAGGATATCTTCACGTTAATCCACTAGAAAACTACTAGTTAGCAAAGATCTCCTTCCTCTCTCGATAAGACAGACTTGAATCGAGGTGTGATTGCGATCACGAACGGTTTGAAGCTTTGTCTGATGTGGGATTGAGTTCCTTGAGAATTTTTTTCAGTTGTATATCGCTAGCTCTCATCAGACTTTAAATCTTCAAACATATATAGGCTTTGAATCTTGAAATTCTAGCCGTTAGTTGATTGGCGTGATTTGATTTGTGGATTGCCAATCAATCATATCTCTTCTTTCCTTGTATGGTCGTTGACTGAATCTTCTCATAAATGGAAAGCAGATCAACTGTGATTACTTTCCTTCTTCGTGTCAATCAGTGATTTCCTTTCCAATTCTTGATGGATGGATTTTAATGTTGACGTGGTAAGAGATATGATGAGAAGGGCATTGTCGTCTGGTGGTGTTGATAGCTCTATTGATCTGTTGCCATCATTGATGGGTTTGGTCCAACTCTTTCTGTCTTGAAACCTTCTGGTTATGCCCTTTCTGGTTCTAATGTCTTTCTGGTTGAACACTGGTTGTGTGAGCTCTGGTTTGAGTAACTTTCTGTTAAAGTTTGATCTGCTTCAACTTTCTGTTCTAGACTTGCTGGTTCACCTTTCTGTCTAAGACTTTGCTGGTTCAGCTTTCTGTCTTAAGATTTGCTGGTTCAGCTTTCTGTCTAAGACTTGCTGGTTCAGCTTTCTGTCTTAAGACTTGCTGGTTCAGCTTTCTGTTACATAGAGACAGAATAGAAATAGCACAGGACATAAATAATGTTAAGTGTGTTTTTGAGAGAACATCATCAAAACTTAAATTATCTGTGGGGTTCCCAACAACTCCATCATTTACTTTTAAGATCGGGGATAGTCGTTACTGCACTGGTCTCCATTCGTCATGGTATAGAGGATTTTTGTTGAGAACATGAAGCTAAGGTTTTGAAAATATCATTCATCTCCCCCGGCGTCTTGACTGTAATGTTTCCTCCAGCATAATTGTACACCATGAATTGTGTGGACTGAAGCATACCGTTGTAGAAGAACTGACATAACATCTCCGGTGCCATCTGATGATGGCGGCACTGTTGTAGCAGTTCTTGAAATATCTCCAAGGAATCTCTCCAAGAATTCATGAAATGGCTCGTCGTGGGCTTGCGCGAAATTCATAATTTTAGTACGTACCGCTTGAGTTTTATGGTGAACGTAGTACTTCAACATGAATTTCTTCCACAGAGAAGCCCATGTGGTTAGCAATCCAGGTGGAAGAGATAAGAATCAAAATTTGGCCTGATCCTTCAAAGTGTATGGAAAACACTTCAACTTGAGTTGGTCATCCGTGAGTTAGAGTAGTGGGAAAATTTGCACCACTGTTCAATATTATCGATTGAATGTCAAAGAATCTTCACCTGGGATTCCTTGGTAATTTGGTAGTAGGGATTGGAGATGCTGTTTCAGCACATAATTCCATACTTCAATTGACATGACAATGGTTGAAGTAATGGTTGCGCCGAATTTGGGCCTAGTGAAATCACCCATATAGCGCGGTCTATCTTCAATGGTCTCTTCGGCCATCGCGTTAAATAGTTGCGGTAGCAAGAATTCGTTAGTGCACTCGAGGTCTTTTTCTAGGGTGGTTAAGATCTCACGTTTCCGGTGCGTGTTGTCGATGAAGGGCGTCAAAGGGTTTTTAGTACTGCGACAACGTTTCATACACAAGACTAAATGAAAACTTTACGCGTACCAAAACATAGAAGAAAGAAGTAAAAATAATAAATAAAAATAAAAGAGAAGAAAATGAACGGTGAATTAAATCTTCTAAAGCCTTCCCCGGCAACGGCACCAAAATATATTTCGACTAAAATTGTTTTGAGTCGCTCGCAATCAAATGAGGTCATCTAGCAATGATAAGTCGACCCAAGTCGTATTCTCAAGAAAGACTTAGATGGGCAATTTAATTCATTGTTCAACAATAAAGCAAATAAAAGATTATTTGGAGATTTTAATGCTAGGCGAAAAATATAAATTATGAAAGAAGAAAAATTCTAGAATAATAAATATAAACGAAGACATACTTGAAAGTATGGATTTGAATTGTGAATTGAAGAAACGAGTTGAGAATTAAAGAAGGAAATTAGTTTCAATCTAAATAAGACTAGACCGAAATCACCGCGAAAGAACTATGAAAGTAAAAGTAACTTGTAATTCTAAATTGCTAAGAATGTAGAGATGATAAACGAATAAGAAATACGAAGTATAACTCAATAAATAGATTGAATCCGGAATTGAGAGCGAAAGAAAATGTAGTTAATAAACTTGAATCCACAACGATGAATAGAATCAAAGCAACGAACTTGAATGTTGTATCGGCTATCTTTCGTAATCGAAACGCTAACTATAACTCGAACTCTATGAAAAGACTAAGCTAAAAACTTATAAGTGTCAACCCTAGGACGAGGAATTGAGAAGTACTCGGAATATAAGTGCGTAGAATGGTAGTCTCGAATGAGGAATCACGTCGCCCTTTTTATAAACGTCGAGAAGTTAGCAGCCGCTTAAGTGTCAGCGATCGTTGAATCGGTTTGTAGCGGGTGATCCGTTGGGTCGTTGGCCAAGCTCTTCGGACCAGCCGTTGGGGTCAGTGGCCACAAAGGGGCGAGCGGTCGCTGATCGTGGCTTTCGTCCCCTCGCGCGCTGGATCAGTCTGGGTCACCAAGAGGCCTAGTCAGAGGCTTCCTAAGCTCCTCAGGCGCTAACTTTTGCTCTCGGCCCTTGTCCTCATTCTCTCGTCATTTCTCGATCTTTTCTAGTCCTGTTTTCAACTTTAGCACTAGTTTGAGCTTGTAATCCTGAAATAAAAGATGAGACGTAAATCGAGACCAAAATCTCATGCAAAATGGGAAAACTACAAGAATAAAGATGATGAATATACGAGTTTAGACGACCAGAAATAGGCTAGACACTTATGAACATATTTTAAGCATTATATCTCATAATTTATGGATTAAGCATCAAACTGATTAAACTGATTAAATCGTGTTAATCATCATAAGTACTGTATTAAGCATCAAACTGATTAAATCGTGTTAATCCTTGTATGATTTTAAAAAGATATAACTCGTATACCTTCAATAGTCATGTCTAAGAAAGTAGGGACTTTCTACTTCAAATGAAAGAAGAGTGATACACCTACTGTCAATATCAGAACAAAGATTGATAAGAATGATGATGTTCCTCGCTCATTCAATCGCATGGTGCTAGATGCTTATGATCTGCCAGATATTGAAGGCATTATCCTTGGCGAAATAACTGATGAGCTGATGCAGGAGGTATTGAAGAAGCTGCCATCATCCATTTCCGATACAGTGGCAAAATGTTTAAAAAGAATCTTCTTACTCACAAGTACAGACTACTAATCGACTTCCTACATAAGACATTTTTGGGACACAACGACTCTTTTGACCAGGTCACACCTCTCAAAGAAAAGATATTTGCAGTTGTGTTGCTCAATGCAGAGATTATCTAAGTCACTCAGTTGTTCAAATTATTGAGAGAACAAGTGAATCTATACACAGTGAAGTACGATCCAAATACTAGGAAATCTATGAGTGTGGAGTTCAAGAGGCCTCCGCGACTTAGTAAAAAGATTAGCTATGTTATCGAGCGGAACTACCCATATCCAAAGTTCGCTTGGAGAGAGACAGAAGACCTGGATCCTCGATTAATTCTGCCTACAGATAGGCACCAAATCAAAATGGCACTTGGTTTGACAAACCATACCTACACAAAGATCACTGATCAAGTGATCAAGAATATTCTGAGGAAACTGGAAAGTCCACCAGATTAGGTGGTACCATAGACAAAGAAGTCTTCTTCTACAGGTATCAAGATTGGAGAGAAGAGAAATCCTTCTCCATCAAGGAAATTGTTAGGGTTTGTATACCTTAAAGCATGACTTATGCTTAGACGATGTATCAGACTTGTTTTCAATTGAACTTTAATGAGAATAAATGTTTCTATCATTGGTTTGTTATTTATTATTGTTATCTATTGAATTGCAAACAAGTCCACTTATTATAATTATAGACTGTGTGGTGGATCAATAATCAAAGAAGGTGACACAGTCAGCTCCTTTGTAATATTAAATCACAGTCTAGACAGACTTGAACAGTCTAGTCGGTAAAGGCTGTGATATCATTTGAAGTGAGAGCAGACCTTAGCGGATACACATGTTTTGCGTATACATATTGAGAGGTTTCACAATGAGATAAGTTCTAACGTGTTGATACTTAGAACGAGGTCTCGGAAATTAATTCATTTCTTAATCTGTGATGATGACATTAGTATAAGTGGTTGATTATACGCTGCTTTGATTCATTTACGCTTGCGGTTTTTCGTAACTCAAAATAGTGATGTCTTAGCCGGTAGTGATTGGCTTAGCCAGAAGTGCTCGACTGTAAGTCATACAGAATCGAGTCTCGATGACAAAAGTTGATTAAATCCGCGTGAGGCGTTCAAAAAGGTTTATTGAATAAGAAACCCAGCCGGTTGGGAATTTATTTCATTTGTAATATTAAAAGTCTGAACCGGATCACTCACGAATAAATATATTAATTAATTGTGAGTTGTCATCAAACTCAATTAATTAATCGATTTAGAAAATTATAAACGTCGGAAATAATTCATGACAAAAGGATTACATCCGTAATTTAAATGAATCAAGATGAGTTCAATATTTATCCAATAGTAGAGTCGATAAATATTTATAATAGAACTACTCTTTATTGCAATTACATGGAGTAATTAATTGGAGGACAAATTAATTTTAATTAATTAATTCAAGTCTAAAGGTGGGTCAGCCAATTAATTAAATTCAATTGGACCCAAAAGGAGACTTGGAAATTAATTTAATCTAATTATGGATTTGTCCAAACCCATATTAATTTTGAATATAATTCAAATTTTAATTTGAATTATAGTTGTAACTGCAAGAGATAAAATTGGGGATATGGTTCTATTATTTGGAATCTAATTCATTCTCCATAGAAGACCTATGTTTATAAAAGGAGAATAAGAAGGAGCCAATTTCTCTCTCCTACACTAGTGAAATCGGCACCCTCCCCTTGAAACTCTCTCTCAATTTTCGAAAATATGGAGTGCTCTATGCTCCAATTTTTTATCTTCTTTTTTTTCCTAATTACTAGATAGATTCGCTCACACGTTATTCTAGTAAGTACACCGAAAATAAAATAGAAGTTCCTAAGGTTGGATTTGATGGAGATTCAAGAAGGAGATTCGAATGGCGTGGATTGCGGTTCGATAGCTAGCGATTCAAATCGTTTCTCCACAAGCAGAGGATTTGCATAAGAGAAGGTATAATTTATTATATTACGCTTTATATTCTCCTATATGATTTAAGAATTAATTATTTGTATAATTTATTAAACCTGTGGATCCTGTGTTTCTGTGAGCCCCTCATACGGGTTCCATCAGAAGCAACCTGCTAAACGAGCCAAGGCACCTATAGAACCACCATAGCAAGCCCCTCCAAAGCGTCTCGAGAGGAATTTGGTACATGAATTTGTTGAATGAAAGGAGTCGGATGAGCAGCCTCTGATCGGCAAAAAGTTTGTAGAGAAACAACCTCAGACATATCAAACCACATAACCACGGCCAGATCAACCTCCACCTCAAAAAGCTCTGACATAGAAGGAGAATGCACAACCAAAGAAGAGGAAGAAAAATAAGAAAGTGCACAACTATGAACCTACAACACAGACATAGGGTACACAAAACCTTATGCACAACCATATGATATTTCACATCCACCTCCGCCTATCACGGAACCTCAATTAATTGATGAGATAGATGATATGATCGACATCAATGATATAAAGGGCGAAACTGAGGAACATGCACAAATTAAACGTGCACAGTCCACCTTGGCACAACTTAAGGAGCAAGGAGAACATGATGTGAGCATGTCATGTTTGGATTTCATCTCACTCCCCACACGAGGGTGATGCCTGCAGGCTGCGAACTTATCTGCACATCAAGGACAACCCTTATTATGTACTATCACCTATCCTTCTTATCCAACCAATCACAGTTCAACTATTGGAAGAACCCAACTCGCACGCGTTCTTTCCTTTTATGGATATCGTAGACGTGTGTGATTAATTCATAACACATGTACTTATTTGAATAAAGGATGAAGCAGGTAAGCTCAATATTGATTTGCACCATTATTACTATGAAGAATTGGACTTCTATAACAAGGCTATCAATGGAGCAACACAAAGCATGTTTAGCCCTATGCGCAATTATACAGTACAAAAATGTCCATCATTCTGGATACCGACTGGACAAGCTATCGACGCCAAGCCTTTATCATCAATTCCTTTAACGCAGATCGACGGGAATTCAGGTGAAGAGATCTCGGATGCAGAATCTGCTGACACACAAATTCCTACATCTTCGGCAAACACAGAAGAAACCATAGATGCAGCTAATGATGTATCCAAAGATGCTACCTCATCTGCCGCCACAACCACTACTACAGATGTTGCTACATCTACTGGTGGTGATGTTATGTCTATCTTTGCTTTCGATCTTTCTCTTGAACTTCCCTCCAGTAATTCTGATAAGAAAAAGAAAAAGAAATCACCCAAGAAGGGCAAGGCCTTCTTGTGGATCCTTGTCAAACTGGAAATGTATTTACAATAGGCACTGCACCGCCAGATTATGTGCGGACGTGTGTTCAAGATCTGTTCAGAGCCCATCCATGTCCACTTTCTCATGAACAAATTAAAGAGCTGATTAGAATTCGGGTTACTTCTAAAGTTAAGTCTTTAGCAAAGACCGGCTTAGACGTTGGTTAGCATATGCTCGAAAATGTACAACATCAATATAAAAAGTAGACCGATAAGATCTACGACAAGTAGATTAAGCTGATGGATATGACAAAGATGAAGTTGAAAAAGCTTTTGAAGGCATTCGTGCAACCATTAAATGACAGAGAGAGAGACTTACCAGAGCAGAAACCTCTCTTGACCAACTTGAAGCTTCATTCTTTAAGTTCCTACACAGTTCAAGGAAATCGTGGATGAAAAATTCATAGAGTTCGAATTGAACTGGATGAAAAATGCGGTCATAGAGATGAAACCCAATTTTTTTGAATAGCTAGACAGGCCGAAGCCAAGAGAGATTGAAGAGATCAACATAGATGCATAGAAACATACCAAAGAAGTTGTTATATCTAATTCTGCTCACAATCGCGTATAGAAATATACCAGTAAAGCCAACCTTGAAGATAAGGTAAGAGTTATGGAAGAAGAGATCAAATCCCTTAGGACTTTGATTGGCTCCCTTTTTGATAATGTCAAAAACAGGGAAATTGATAAAGGGAAAGGCAAAGTTATAGTTAAACATTAGACTAAGAAAGTCGCAGTTGCTCAAGCCACAAATATTGAAACTCATGACGCTGCAGAAAATCCTCAAGGAACATAAACTCAACAATATGCGCATAATGGAGATGGATTTGCATCGGCATCTGCGCCTCCCACATTGACATAAGAATAACAAAGAGCTAAAAAGTTCAGAGATACTTATAATGTGGTTGAGGGCATGCTGAGTCAAGGAATTCATAATGATTTACAGATGATGATTGTTCGTGAGTGTGAAGAAAGAAAAGAGCTGCAAAAGAAGTTTCACTTGCACGATCCGAAAAGGTTATTTATATGAACTATATCGATTCAATTATTTTTACAAACTCAAAACACTAGTCATGAAAAGATAGGTGAAATAATATGATTTCGAGTCTACTAAAAAATATATTGTTACTATAAAAAGAACAAATTGTAGGCACACATATGATTCAGTTACGTATGTCACAATCCATTTTCAAATGAACTTGAAACATATTCAAGTTTTTACGTTACTCTTAAATAAAATTAACCAAAAACTTAATTATATGTAAGATATAAATTCCCATTTATACCAGTCCTACAAATTGCAGCATTTATCAATTATAAATCAGAAAAAAATAAAATATATACATATATGTGTCCAAAAAAAAAAGAGATCGTGTTTATTATTTTTAAGTAACTACAAAAATAAAAGAATTATAATTATTAATTACACATTTATTTCACCAATTTCTTTAAAATAAGATTAGAACAAATCGCAATAATAAATATATGCATATAAATAACATATATGTTAAAACTGCTTAATTTAAAGATTTCATACATTAATGATATTTTAAGATCAGTTACTTTTCACATTCTATATAATACATTGAATACATGTATTGCATTTCAATATTACACGCAATAAAAACATAGAGAAAGAAGCAAATAAATCAAATTACAAATTACAAAGATTTTCTTGATTATGTTTCTTGTGATTTCTGGTTCATTTCAACTCATGTCTACAAATACTACTCTATTTACTTTTTTGTTTTTTATTTTATTTCAAGATTACAAAAACCTTTAGTTTGCTCAAAATTAATTTGGTGTTTGTGGTGTAGTATACACGCTCCATTTGAATAAATTGAATAGTATATTTTGACATTAGAAACATGCTATAGCATAAACAATTGGATATATATTTTTTTATTATTTTTTTTAATTTATTGTTGTTGCGGCTGCATTGATTGAAGAAGTGAAAGGCCAAGGTGTAAAACAATGCGAAGTTACACTACAAAAGGGTAATTGTGATCTTGCAAAGTGTCGAGAGAAATGCTATAAATCTTCTTACAAAGGAATCTGCACTAAGAGACCATATGGATCTGCCTCCTATAATTGTAATTGTTTGTATAAGTGTAATTAATTTATTAATTGCATCATATTCAAACAATAAATAATTTAACTATATTAATTTATCAACAAGGAGCAATTATATTACTTCTACTATCTGGTTGTAATTCTATGTGCTTGAAATTTCTTTACATCATTGTGTGTTCATGTTGATACAGGTACGAAGGGGGTAGATTCTCTATTTAGGTTTTAAATATTTTTTCTAATATTCGAATTTTAGATTTTCAAATTACATTAAAAATTAAAAAATTTCGGATTTTCTTGTTCGAATATTACTTGATACCCAATCAAGTATTACCAAAACTCAATTTTTAGGATAGTCTAGTCATGAAAGATTGTGGTATCATTCCGATGTGAGAGCTGATCGTAGCTGGCAGAATGATAATAGTGCATTTATGTTGTAATACATATATTTCATATTTGTAATGTGTGGTTTCACAGTGAGATAAGTTCTTATGTGCTACTACTCAAGAACAAGGTCTCAAAAACTATTTATTCCTTAATCCTTGTCAGTGACATTAAATATCGTTTGATGATTATAGACTATTTTGATTCATTTGCATATGCCAATTTTTCTAAAGCCTAAACAGTAATGTTTTGGGTAGTGGTGATTGGTTTAACGAGAAGTGTCAAGATCGTATTGTTAAGGTTTGTATACTTCAAAGCATGCTTTATGCTTAGACGTTAAAATAAATTTATTTTTGATTCAATTTAATGAGAATGAATTTTTCATCATGGGTTTGTAATATATTTAATTGTAAATTGTGTGTTGAATCGATGATCACAGAATGTAACACAGTCGTCTCATTAGTTAAATAAAGTTCACAGCTTAAAAAAATTTAGACAGCCTAGTCAGCAAATATTACGGTATCATTCTAATACGAGAGTTGACCTTCGCTGGCAGAATGATATTGGTATGTGTATGATGTTGTACATGTTTGCATATATACATATATATATATATATATTGTGTGGCTTCATAGTGAGATATGTTCTTTGTGTTGATACTAAGAATGAGTTTCTGAAAAAAAATTATTTCTTAATATGTGACGATGACATTAGTATACGCGGCTAATTATGCACTGCTTTGATTTATTTACAATTTTAAATTTTTCGCAACCCTACAAAGCATTGCTTTGGGTAGTGGTGTTTGGTTTAGCGAGAAGTGATTGACTTTTATCGCATGAACTCGCATTTTGCCAAAATCTGACTTGATTATATCTGCGTAAAAAGTTTATAAAGGTTTATTATATAAGATTTTAAATCTATTCCATATATAATAATAAAATTTATTCCATATATAATAATAAAATTTATTCTATATATAATAAATAAAATTTTAAATCTAATTACTCATGAATAAATATATTAATTAAATTTGAGCTCTCTGCATGCTCGATTAATTGATGGATTACGAATATTAAATGAGGGAAATAATTTATTACAAAAGGAGGTTATATCCGTAATTTAAGTGGGTGCTAGATAGTTCAATATTTATCATATAGCGGAGTCGTTAAATATTAATATAAGATCTATATCATATTATATTTTATAGATTATTTAACATTAGTCAAATTGACTTGGTCATTATTATTAATTAAAGTGAAAGTTGATCGGACAATTAATTAAAAGGATTAGTAGAGATATGATTGTCATTGGTATTATGTTGGAAGCTCCAAACTCATTCCCCTTTCAAATCCGAATGTAACCAATAACACATCCATAAATAATGGGGAGGGGGTGATGGAAGAAAATTATATGATCTACAAGAATTTTCGGCCACCACTCAGTATTCTAATACTGTGATTTTAACTATTGGACAGTATTCCACATTGTGATTTTCGATTCCTCTCATTTCGATAAACCACAACGGATTATCGCTCACACCATAGTCAGACTTTAGGTAAGGGAAATTGACCATAAGTCTCAGAATTCGGATAAGGTTCGAGTTCCCAGAGCGAATTGTTGTTCGTAGCTGATGATTCAAATCATCTATAATCAAGCGGTGGACTAGCATTAGAAGAATGTATAATTTTAATTTTGCATATCTTCTTATATAACATGCTAGACCGGCTGGAATTTATTCCATATATGATAATAAAGGTCGAAACTAGATCACTCACAGATAAATGTATAAATTAATATAAGTTGTGAGTGAGCTTTCATTAATTAATGAATATAGAATTTTAAACGCGGAAAATAATTTATGATATAAGGAGTTTATATTTTTAATTTAAAATGGTGCATGATAGTTAAATATGCATCTTATAGTGGATTCAATAAATCTTAATGTGAATTCAATAAATCTTAATAAGAAATCCAATTAATATAACGTTTCCTATATTAATTAATTAACAGTTATATTTGACTCACAAAATTTAGTTTTGATGATGTTCTTTCGAAACACACTTAGATTTATTTTTCGCTTGCTAGGCTCAGCCTGCTCAATATGTAACAGATCACTACGCTATCAAGTGAACCTGATCGAGAACAAGCCTGTTTTTATTAAGACCAAGTTAGTTGATGACCATATTGTAAAGGACTCAAATACACTAAGTATTATGTTCTATAGGAAGTCATATGGTCAGATAGTCTTCTGGATATTCGAAGCAGACCAGCTCACCTGAGAACAAGCAGTCCACCTGATGAAGGTCACTCAATCTGGACCATATCTGATTTCATCCAGTCATTGACACCATCTTTTGGAGCAAGTTTGGACCAGATCACTTCGCTGGCAGTGGACCTGATCTTGTTGACCAGACCAGCCTGGAAGAGTGAACATGAACCTTACAGATCACCTGGATAGAGACTTCGTAAAACTTCAAATATGCAATAAGTCATCTAATGGTTTCTAACTAGTCATTTGGTATACAATGTGTCACCTGATGTACTTAGAATGAATCTTATCATTTATACCACATCATCAGATCTTACGAAGATGGAAAGATAATCAAATCAGAGATCAAGAAGGAAGGTGAATCAATCGCAGCTCAAAGAAAGGAAAGAGATCAATCAAGTTATCTACTTTCCATAATCAGAAAGATTCAGTCAACCATTCCTACAAGGCAAGAGGATTAAATCAGAGATTCATATCTTTGATTGGGAATCAACATTTATTACACGCCAATCAACCACAACAGTCAGAATTTCAAATTTTGCACCTATAAAAGCTTTGAACAAAAACTGGAGGAGTACTAATGAACTGACGATCTTACGCGCAAACTTACAAGCTGAAACTCTGTCAAGAAATCTACTCTTCCATTGAAGCATTCAACGAGCAAAATCCAGATTGTGTTTAAGTTGTTCGTGATCAAAATCACACCAACGTCGATTCACGTATGTCTTATCAAGAAGAAGGAAGGAGATATCTTCGCTAGCTAGTATTATGTAGCAGATTTATCTGCAAGTTGTAAGGGACACGACTCATATTCGTGCACAAGTTTCTTTCTAGTTTTGACTGGAACTTATGGCCCGTTCTCCGTGAGTATAAAGAAGAGAGTATCATAAGTAGTGGATATACGATCTAGTTTTGATTGGACCGTGGACGTAGAGGGTTTCCTGAACCACGTAAAAACAACTGTGATATTTAATTCCCCATAAAATTGCATGTTTTATTTTTTATTAAACATTAAAATCCTGCAATTTCGTGAGCCCCTCAATCGGATTCCATCAAAAACATAACTATATTATCAAAAAATGAGCCAAAATGTGTGGTAAAAATACCAAAAATCAACCATCTTCGAACAAATTGAAGTGCAATATTTTGATAATTTTTTTGATAATGTCTAAAAGGGTGAAGATCATGAAGAGCTTAGCAAGGGGGAATACATTAGATATGAAAAATGTTCATGCAGATCAAGAGAAATAAGAACATATTATGATCAACAATGTATTGATATCAAGTGGTATATGATCTCTACTATATTTATCTCTCATATTATCAGTTGCACTAACGTTATCTTGATCTTATAGACTAGCAGTCTAGGTTTTTTAATATTTTTTTGTAGTAAGTATCTTTTGTTTCATATTATTGGTTTCATCATCATTAAAAAGGGAAAAGTGTTAAGAACATTTTTTTATTTATTTGATATTTTGATGATGTGTCAAAAGAAACTCCAATCTATGTAGTGTGTTTTATAAGCGACATGTTGTAACTAAGACTAGCTCACTTCTTAAGGAGTAGGATTATTCTACCTTAGAATAGAATATGTCAAGCACACATTGGATAATAGATCGATTGATCGATATTTCCATATCGACCTGGACATCAACCGGAACAAGTGGAGGGAAGGATGATCTGCTCATATTGTAGAGTCATTATGTATCAGGTTACCTTCTAGAGAGAAGAGCATATCAAGATATCCACAATTCCTAGGAGAAGATCGAGATATCATGTTCGAGGAGCATATCTAAAAATTAACATGTCCAAGGAGAAGTCTGATTAACCTGTCCAAGGAGCAGAACAAAAAATCAACTTGTTCGAGAGCAAAGAGATAGATCACATGTCCGAGCACCAAATCAAGGAGTCGATCAACCTACAAGAGAACAAGTGTCAACCAATCCAAAAAGGGAGACCATATGATCTGTGCTCAACTTCATATCAACAGCGAAACTGCAACTAGGGTTTGAGTGATATGCTTAAATTGATATAGACTTCATGTCCACGGCCACGTTAGATACTATCTAGGAAAAACTTCAATGGGTAGAAGTGCAGTCATTACCAATGGATAGGTTTCCATTTAATACACTTTAATGATGTTGTAATGGCTAGTTTTCAAATGTTATGCCTATAAATATTTCAAACCATTATCCAGATTCTATAGAGAGAAAGGGGAACAAATTCAAAGAGCCTAATGTCTTGCAAGAATTCTTCAAAATTTCAACGCCAAATCCAAAACTCATTTAAGAGAAATATCTCTAGTGATGATACTCTAAAGAATTCAATATTCTCGAGAAATACTCCTAAAATTATACATTAGATTTGAGTCATCATATATAATAGTTCTAGAAACATTCAATTGCCTAAATTGTATTAATCTCTGTAAGAAGAGAAGAAGGCAAAAGAAACATATTAGGAGGAATCTTATGTTGTAAGGGTCACGACTCATAACTCTTGCAATGGGTCTTCTCAAGTTTTGACTTCATCTTGTGACTGATTCTCATCCAATATAAATATTAGAGGAATCCAATGTTAAGGGATTTACTGATCTAGCTTTGATTGGTCGTTGATGAAGGGAGTTTCCCGAACCAAATTAAATACTTGTATTTTTATATTATTCATTTATCTGTTTTATTTATCTATCATTGTTCACCAGTGGATTATGCTTTTCTTACACAATTTGTTAAAGAACACTTGGCTAATAATCTAATTTTTCGAAGTGTTGGACTGGGAAATAGTCCACAACAAAATAATAAGAGAAAGCATATGCGTTTAGCCTATTTTTGGTCGTCTAAACTCGTATATTCCTTGTCTTTTATCTTGTAGTTTTCCAATTTTATAAAATATTTCGGGCTCGATTTACGTTTCATTTTATGTTTCAGGATCACGAGCTTAAACAAGTGCTAAAGTTGGAAACGGGATGAGCAAAGATCAAGAAATGACGAGAGAATGAAAATGAGAACCGAGAGAACAAGTCAACGGTCATTTAGCCATAAGAGACCGTTGACTAGGCGGTACCGCTGACCCCAGCGACTGACTCGGTCAGCGCCCAACGACCTCAGCGGATGGCACACCCATGGAACGCGTAACGGTCATGTCAACGGTCGCTGACTTGTAAGCGGCTGCTGACCCACCTCGAAGTCTATAAATAGTTGACGCGTTTCTCATTCGATAGAACTTTTTTTTTCTCATTCTTCGTAGTTAGTCGTTTTTTAGTTTAAGTATTTGATTTCGAAGATAGTCAATTGCAACATTCAAGTTCGTTGTTTTTCCCTTCATCGTTGTGGATTAGAGTTCTTCCATTCCAGTTTATGAATCACGTTTGCTTCCGTTTAATAGTCCTGGTTCGATTTTATTATTGAGTTCGTTTATTTATTTATACTTACGTGTTTCAACTTCGTTTATCGATTTTATGTTCTCTTCAATTTCAAATTCCAAGTTGCATTCTACATTCTTTTTAATTTCAAATTCCAAGTTACTTTTATCCTTTTTAATTCACAACTCGTTTTCTTTAAATTCGTAATTCGTTTCTTCGTTTATCTTTATTAGTTTAGGATTTACATTCTTTCGTAATTTATTTTCTTCTCCTAGTTTTAAAACTTCCAAACAATCTTTTACTTGCTTTAGTATTAAACAAAGAATTAAATTGTCCAGCTAAGTCTTCCTTGAAAATACGACTTTGGTTGCCTTAGCATTGCTAGACGACCTCGTTATATTGCGAGTGACTCAAAATAATTTTAGTCGAACAAATTTTTGCGCCGTTGTCGGGGAGGGCTTTAGGCGATTTAATTCATTGTTCCTTTTTTTATTTATTATGTTTACTTCCTTCTTCTATATTGTGCTACTGCGATTACTCGATGAGATGGCCGATGAGACCGTTGAGGATAGATCGCGCTACATGGGAGATTTCACTAGGCTCAAGTTCGGCGCCACCACTATTTTAGCTATTGTCCTGTCGAACGCAGTCAGGAATTATGAGTTGAAAACGCACCATCAATCCTTACTACCAACCTATCATGGACTCCCAAATGAGGATGTTTTGACTTTCATCCGAGAATATTGCACGGTGGTGCAAACTTTCCCGCTACTCTCAATTTGAAGGATTTGGTCAAATCTTGGTTCTTATCTCTTCAAACCGGATCACTAACCACATGGGCATCGACTTGCGAGAAATTCATGTTGAAGTACTACCCTCATCACAAAACTCAAGCGGTACGTACTAAAATAATGAATTCCGCGCAAGCACACGACGAGTTATTCCATGAAGCCTGTGAGAGATTTCAGGAAAATCTACAGTAGTGTCCCCATCATCAGATGGCACCAGAGATGTTGTGCCAATTCTTCTACGACAGTCTGCTTCAGACCACACAATTCATGGTGGACAGTTCTGTAGGAAAAAATATTACAGTCAAGACGGCGGATGAGATGAATGATATTTTCAAGACCCTGGCTGCAAGCTCCCAGCATAAATCATCTCGACCTCGGCATATGGAAGCAAGTGCAGTTACTGCTAGCCCTGATCTTAAAAAGTAAATGGTAGAGATGATGCGGGAGTTACAAGAATTGAAGATGAACCAACCCCATCACCATATGTTCAACAAGTTGCTCCTGAGCCATGCGCAATTTGTGGCGATTATGGTCACGCGGTAGAGGGATGCCAACGAATGGGAGAGATGACACCCGAAGGACAAGCTGAGATTTATGTTGCACAGGGATTCACGCCCCAGCCTCACCCCTTTGAAAATTCGGGTTGGAGAAATCAGCAAAACTCGGAGTGGAAATCACAAGCTCAAAGGCAAAGAGAACAAAACTTCTAGAATTTTTCCAATGGACGACCTAAATTTCAATACCAACAGTATTACTCACAGCAACCTCAATTTTTTCCACCGCAACAACAACAGTTCTATCCCCCACCGATGCAGCAATACCCACATCAACTTGCAAGAAGCTTTCATGCAAGAAAGCAAGAAGCAAGAAAGTCCGAGAAGTATTTGACATGCTAGACTTAGGAACTGAAATTCCTCATTCTATTTTTAAGCAATTAGAATTAAGTACACTGAAACCACTCTCATGTGTTTGCAATTAGCGGATAGATCTGTGAAACACCCTAAAGTCATAATTGAAGATGTTCTAGTTAAAATAGGTGGATTAATTATTCATGTGGATTTCGTTGTCCTTGAGATAGGAGATGTGCACGAGAATGGAGTTGAGCATACACTACTTCTAGGAAGACCTTTTATGGCTACCACGAATACTTTAATCGATGTGAAAAATTGTACCATTAAAATGTCTGTCCTAGATGAAGAAGTATCTTTTTCTGCGCACCAGAGTCTCACCGCACCATCCGTCGATTTTATTGATAGTTGTTGTTACATAGATACTACAAATTCTTTGGTTGAGAATTCTACTTTGCAGGATTTTAGTATTAAGGAAGTTGCTCAAAGGAAAGCCAAGGACAGTCAAAAAAGGACCGAACAAATATAATTTACGAAGATCAAACAAGAGCCGACGAGAGGCCAACTCAGTGACCGCATGACCTCAGCGCCCGCAGAGAGGCAAGCGCGGAAAACCGCCGTGAAGACTGGTCAATGACCGCTGGACCCTCAGCTGCCGCTGACCGTGCACCAACGCCAACCCATGCTCAGCGCTCACACGCCAACGCCTCGCCTCCCACCCGAGCCAGCGGTTGCTAACTTCACAGCGCCCGCTGACTCCACTTCTCGGCTCACCTCTTCACTTATCTACGCAGAGGCCCTCATGCGCCCAAACACCAGACCTAAAATAAGTCTTAGCAAGACCAAATTCCAAAGGATCGGCCCACTTATTATCAGAAATATTCTACCATCAAAGGGTGATGCATCACATGCTAAAAAGGGGAAGATGCAATTTCGAGTAAATTGGCATCGAGTAAAACCATATATCAAAAATGACTTCATGCCCAAAGTTGTGGAGTCAACCCCCAATTTTTACACTCCCCATTGACTGAGTTATCTCGTCAAGCTAGTGATGTAAAAAATGCATTTCGTGGGTGGAAACCCACACTAGTTCCCATTTATTTCTTTATTTCATTTTGTGTGAGTGTGTGATTGGCTAACCTTTGTTTTCTAGTTTATTTTCAGGTTATTTTCTTCTAGTTTTCACTCCGAATGCAGCACTTCAGAGATGTTTTTTTTTATCCCTACTCTATAGTTCTTTACTTTCTACAATGAGGGCATTGCTCCATCTTTGTAGGGGGAGGATTTCTTTTAAGTGCATGCATTCGTCGTTTTATTTTATTATCTTGTTTGTGCAAAATCTTGATTGTTTTAAAGCTACTTTGCTTTGATATCTTGTGGTTGAATCAAGTCATGAAATGTGTTTGCGATATGATATGATTTGAAAGCCTTGATTAATTTGACTTGATTCATGTTATGAAACATAGATGAACGTAGGAATGTGTGAAACATTGTGACCGGATTCTTAATCTCGCTAGTTATTTAGTACCACTTATTGTGTATCCATGTTTTGAAATGAAAATTGAACTTGTCGAGAGGTCTCCACTCTTTTGAAAACCATGAGCACATGAAATTGCATGAGGATATATTAGGGAACCACTAATTATTCACACCTCATGACAATGACCATATAACTTGACATTGTTCTAGTTGCCTTTGTGAGTTCGTTAAAATAGGAATACATAAGGATTCCACCCCGCTCTCTTAATCAAAAAATTCAAATCTATAAAAGAGATGGTATGGGAAACCACATCGGGAAAATCCGAACATTCGGAGTACACACCCGGTGAACATTGTCATTAATATTCATCATATTGAAAAGAAAAGAAAAGAGAAAGATACGCTAATAAAGTGATGAATAAAAACTCTAGCCGGTTATGTGATCCCAATGTTACCATTTGCATCACTGTTTTGTTTTTTTTGAATTGATGAGTATCTAGTCTAAGTGTACCACTTGCTTCTATGATCTCTATATGACGTGACGTGATGATAGAAAAATTGATTTTGGGAATATATACTACGGTTATAAAATTGTAGTCTATGTGCATCTTTGTGTAGTCTATTCTTTCCGAATACAACAATTTTTAAACAAAAATGTAGTGTATTTTATATTATATACTACATTTTTTGGAACCATAGTGTATTTATTGTACATCATATACTACAGTGTATTCATAGAAACTGTAGCGTATAATTAAAATATCAATGAGACAAAAATATACAATAATAAATAATTAAAAAACTATAAATAGGATAACAATGTGTAAAATATACACAATTTTATTAAATTAAAAATTATAGGTCCAACATATAATTCCTTCGTTAAGTAACATAAATTACTGTGTCCAAATATCTATTACAATACTTTAGGTAATTTCAAATATAAAAAACTTCAAAATCAAACTAGAAAAAGTCATTTCTCAAGAAAAGACAACATACAAACAACTACACTAGTTAATCTCCTTGATCATCGAGTTACCAATCAAAGTGCCTGCAATAATTTCTTCCATTCACTTCATATTACAATCCAGAGCTTTCTTTACGCTTGAAAAGCTTTATAATAACAAGACAAAGAGCAAGAGCACAACTTTCAGAAGTTATACAAACTCTTGTATCTTTTGCAATTGCTCTTCTACATTACACAACTTTCAGAAGTTATTCTACTTGAAAAAGACAGCCATAATATGAAATATAATAGACAATTACATAAATATTCTATAAACTTCTCTAACAAATTTTTGTACTATGTTGAATTTTCTCTCTTTGTATATAGAAGTCAACAGTAAGCAAGGTTAGTTTTATGTAGAGAGAATGAATTTTATAATTTGGCTATAATCAATTAATAATCTAGCATGAATAGGTTTTACATTTTTGCATGAATTTACTGGCTATAATTAAAACTAAAAATTAGGCACAACTGGATAATAATTATTAACAGAGTCCGATTTATTCAAACGATTAGAATATAGAATAAGAAGAATATCGTTGGGTAATACTTTTGCCTAAGGTCAACCCTATACTTGAAGTCATGCACACAAGTATATACCAGATTACCAGTATTTTTCGCATTTTGATTCTAATTGTTACTGAAATAAATTAAAAGGTAAACTTTTGTATTTGGTACAAAAATATATCAAACGATTTTATTATTTATCAGTTTATGATGATGTGATAAATTACGATCAATATTTCCAGATGTTATATAACATCATTGTTTCTATTTCAAATTAAATGATTTCCATATATCATCAGTAGGTATTGATTATTCATAAGATTCATTTAGCTTTCTGAAACGATCAGCGAATAATGAGAATAAATCCTTTTGCATGTTATTTGTGATCATTCTCTCAAATCATGATTTCATTTCATAGTACTATAGAAAAGGTAGAAATGCCTCAAGAATCAAAGTATTTGGAACAAAGGGCTTAAGGAGATGTCTCCATCCATGAAGATTTCTTACCATATATATATTGCTGATCTATCTCATCACCTACTCAATTAATCATTAAGTATTCCACATTAATTTTTAAAATATATTCAATACACTATTTTTTAGTTAATGAATGGTACTAATAGAAGAACTTAACAATCCTGTAGCAGTTCTATACATGCATCTCTATCTTTATGGGTAACATGCACCACAAATAAGTAATGGGATCGATGGATTAAGATAGCTCCTAAAATGTGACTTATGTTTTCATGAAATACCTAAAAAAATATATGGTATGTATTAGTTTCTCTTGTTAGATGTGATTGAGAATATGAGTAGAAAAGCAAAAATTCAAGAAATTGATTGGATGATCAAGATGCATAAGCAGACTGCAGACAGCATCCTAATTTTTATTATCTTTTCAGGATGAGTGAAGATATTGGTGTATCATTCATTCATTAGGGGTACTAATATTCGAACCTTGCCAAGTCCACTACCACAACTTTTTTCTACAGAACATTTAAATTTAATCTAGCATACATCATGCATAAACAAGTTTTTAAATAACTCCAATTTAGAATATATAATTTCATAAACTGACTGCATCCATTATTTGTGAATATCTATATAACTATATACAACCTGACGAGAACCACAAATTGATCGAGAAAACAAACAAACAAAGAGGTTACATTTTGAGAATAACATTATATTTCTGTGCTTTTTGGGATTTTTGAGAAATGTTTGAAACTTTTAAAGTGTGGATTATAGGTCAACTGTTGAAAGAAAGTGATGTATGAGTGGAGGTGGGTGCTATGCATGGTTTTATCACTTTCACTAGCTAGGACCATCTTAAGCAAAAAAAATTTAATAAAAAATAAAAAATAAACAAACATGGCTTTCAAAAAATTCATGTAAAGATTTACGATCTACTTTATAGGGAAGAATTTTTTGGCAGTCATGAATTATACACCGTCCATAATGGTCTAAAAGTTTTCCCCAGAGAGCTCCTAAAGTTGTTACTTTTATTGGTAATTTTTATCATGTTGAGGTGGACTAAATTAAACAAAGTTCCTATACAATATATATTAAAAGCTCATATATAATCTCGAGTATCACATGATTAATATTGTGTCACATAATCTTGTTTCTTTAATTATTTTACTTTTAGTGATAGATAGGGATGAAAAATGAGTGGGATATATATATACTTGGATTTTTTATGGTTTAGATTCAGATTTGGAAATTTTTACTTTGATCTATATCCGACTCAAATCTAATATTGGATCTTAAAAAGATTCATGTCCATATTCATGAAATTTACTGGGTCCGTGTATCCAATTCAAATCCATACATTTTAATTTCTAAAATAAATTCTTAATATATTAAAATTGATAATAAAATCTAAATCAACAAAACACCAACAATCAATTAACATCACACTATAATCTCTACAAAAATTCAAAATAAGTCAAAAATATTTTAAATAATTTTATAATTATTAATGTGGCAAGAAAAATTGTGGCAAAATCAGTTACAATTGAAATCAAAATTTAACATTTTAAGGAAATGTTCAATTTTGCACTACTCTCCGTATCAGTATCAATATCGTAAAGAAGATGGTGGTTCAAAAAGTAAACCAGATATAGAGTTAGATTGAATTATATTCAAATAATATAGATGTCAATATGTGCGTTATATCCTATATAGATCATATGCAAAAGGATTTTAAAGTAGGAAATAGGAAATAATCTCAACCGTTTAAGTGGACGATCGGACGGTTGAGATCTTGGCCGAGTTTTTCATGCATTGTTATACTACAATGCACGCGCAATTTTTATTTTATAGTAATTAAGGGCAAATCAGTAATTTAATTGTTAAATGCATTATTTTTAATTGGTAAATGCATTGTTTTTAACTGTAAAATGCATTGTGAAGATGTAATTGAGTTATGCATTACATTTAACTATTAAATGCATTGTATTTAACTATTAAATGCATTATATTTTGAACGCGTATGAACGCGTATAGGGGATTTTTTACCAAAATATCCTTCGTGCATCGTTCAAAGCGATGGAATGCACCGCCTTTTTAAGTAGATCAGATCCGTCCGATCATCCAAATCAATGGCCCAGATCATTTCCTATTTCCTATTTTAATTTCTTTTTTTACATGAACCACTCCCTATATATATATATAAATATAAATATATATATATATATATAATATAATTTCATTGACTAGCCCGAGAGTTGGACCTATATCTCAAAATGTGAACTTCATAGTAAGTGCTAAAAAAAATTAAAAAAAAACTCGATTCAGTTTAAATTCGGCTGATCCAAAATTTAGAAAACTCAAATCCTAAAAGTGGATTTAAATCCAATTATCTGGGCATTGCTCCCTAATCGAACATGAGTGCTTCATATTTAGCTAGTCCAGGTTGAAGGTAACGGTTGTGGCTCTTATGACATAAAATAATAACCAATTTTTATTATAAATTCCATCACTAGATCTATATTTAATAAATATACTAAGCTTGCTTTTCCAAATATATTTCTTGATATTTGTTTTTTTTTATAATTTACAATGTCCTGGTTTGGTTTAGTATGAAATAATCTTGAAAATATATTGACATCATTTAATATTGCAAGAATGAAGAAATAGTCTGAAAATAGAGAACATAAAAATGTCATGATTTATGAGTGCGTGTGTGTGTGTAATTGGGTAAGATGCAAATGGAGGAGGGCTGATGAAAGCAACTTAAGTTGAAGAATATATTCTGTGCAATTATAATACCAAAAGGAAACACACTCAAGATTGGGTCTTCCTCTCTCTACCCCACTTCAACCGTTAATTTGTTTTCCACCTTCAACTTTAATCCAAAAAGCATTCTCCTTTTAAAAGGTGTTTTTAAGCACTTTTTCCTCCATACACATATTGAAGTATATATGTGTTGATACCAAATTATTAGTAAGCACTCATATCATGATCATAAATATGTACATATTGATTATGTTTCTCATATCTATAATAAAAATCACAATCAATAGTGAGTGAATATTAAAATAAATTGTAAATAAAAGTGACATAAGAAGTAATGTGGTTTGGCATTAACAATAAAAATAGTAATCGAAAAAATTCTCGATCAAAGTTACAAAGAAAATATATTATATCCACAGAAATCATGCGAGGTTACATATATACTTCTTTCACAATCTATTCTTCAACTTTCTGTAAAGAAACAAATCTCATAATATAGGTACAAATAATTATTAGATTTAGTCCAAGTTATTCTAAAAGAGTGCATAATCAATAACTATTTATAATAGGCAATTTAGTTGGCAAAACAATTCCCGCTGCAAAGATAGGGTGATGTAAATATCTGCAATAGTTCTTTCGCCATATAATTTTACTACTGAATATTTGCAAACTTGAGTTTCGTCCTAGCCTTGTATGTTTTGACCATCATTTAATTTTCACTCAAGATATCCGCTAAACATCAAGTTGTCCACTAAATATTGACCTGGTGCTTGTGCTCTTATGTTTATTTACATGTCGAACAACCATATGCTTAGTACGTTCATGATAAACCATAACGTCTTCCACTTTAATAGTTGACAACATCACCACCGATTGCAACATTAATCTCCCACTAATTGCAGACACAAAGTAAATATATATCTTGTATGATATTTTCTAGTGTCAACATTTGTAGCATAGCTAGTCTGAATCTACAAACAATCTCTAAAAAATTTCTCATTTCTTTGAAACAAAATTCTACGATCACACGCTCCATTTAAATATCTCAATACTCATTTCAAAGATTCCAGTGAAGCATATATCTACTCACCACGCTCACAACATGAGATATATCAAGACTTATGCAAATCATAGTATACATTATGCAACCCGCCACAATGGCATTAGGGCGACATGATTTTAAAATGGAGATTTAGATTAAGGTCTAAAAAAAATTAAATCCAGAGGCTTCGAGACACGTCTAAAAAAAATTTGTGTGCTTCGCCGATGTATTTTTTTATTTTTTCTTTTCTGAGTAGTACTGAACTAAATTTTCTGTAATGTCACTCCACCCATCATCAGGAGTCCAATAATTGGATTTAAAAGAAATGATGTTTTTTTTGGAAAAGTTGAAGGCCGTGAAGAAATTAGGTTTAAAAAGAGAGAATTATAAGTGAAAAAAAGTAGCAGTTTATTATAAATAATTTATTATATAGATTAAGGTTTTTATCTTTTTATTATATTTAATATATGTATTTAAGGACTCTATCTTCATTTTCTGCTTCCACATTCTCTACTATTTTATTTATACAATTAACTATTGAATAAATCATTTTACAACACAGTTAAAATTATGGAGACGGCGATGATTTTGATACTGCGAAAGTTGTGATCGCAAAAAAAAATTATTTTAATTTAATTCTATAAGTCAATTTTAGAAAAAAGACAATTTACAAAAAGCGACATTTCACTCATCCTTGGTTGCTTTGCTGCATGCCTTGGCATCTTTCTTTTCGCAAAAATCAACTCGCCTTTCATTAACTGACGTAATGTAATGCAATTCCCAACGTAACTCCTAAATACAATTTCCATTTATCACTGTTATTAGTTTAGAGTCAGGAAGCATAAATCACTCTCGTAATTTCGAATGGATTTTCACATTTTTATAATTTTAAAAGATTTACGTACACCTCTATATTATTAGTTCGTACGTGTAATAATCTAAAGTTTTACGCTCAATTATTAACTCATGAATTATTGATCAAAGGGTTCCATTACTTTATTTGCCGGTGATCTTATCTATGTATATATATATAAAATAGGAAACGTTCAATTTGAAATCAATTTGAGTGACGATTTTGTAATTAAATTCAATTTTAATGATAAAGATAATACTATAACTATTAAATTAAAAAACTAACATGATTAGGATTCAATCTCAATACCCTTATAACAAAGCCTATAGAATGAACCATTAGAGCATCAAGATAAGTTGGATATTGAACAATTCATAATATACAAGTACAAACTGAATTTATTTAGTACTAAAAACTTGTCCTATTTCACCAGGGTATATAATTATTTTTAATATTTAATACTAATAATTATAATCAATTTGTATAATTGATAAATTCAAAACTAACATATATTTGACTTCCTCCCACTTATTTTGACACATTTTTCTTTTTGAGTCGTCTCACTTATTTAGACACATTTATTTATTTAGCAAATTTTAAAGCTCAAATCATGTTCTTCGAAAGCTATTACAACTAAATATTGATATCAGTATCAAAAGTAAATGAATTTAAATAAGTGGAACAAAAGGAGTATAGTTTTTCAAAAAATATTAATTTTAATGTATTATTATAAATATTAATTAAATGTTAAATTTAATAGTGAAACGTAGAGTGAAATAAAAATAGTCATTCTATTTAGGAGCTCTATTAATTTATACGGTACAAGTTATATATAAATATTAAACATATTGTATTAAATAATTTTAACTTTATTAATTTACTAACTTTATTTGTAGATAATTTTAACGTTATTGGTAAAAAAATATATAAATATTAAATATATTAAATTATATAATTTTTAAAATTTAAAAAATAACTACTTTTATTTTCTCTCTCCTATAACCTTTGCTTTCTAAATTTATTTTATTCACTTCACAAAAATATTTATAATATACATTTAATTTTAAAGATCTTGAAAAGAGAATTAATTTGATATAAAATAAAATAAATTTAATATATAAAAGTTATAATAAATTAATAAATTGAAAATAATTATATATATGTATATATACATATTCTCATACATATAATTTGGTTTATAAAATATTTCTATATGCATCACTTATATTTATATATTTATATTTTTTATTTTTATTTTCTTTTCTCCTTTAGATATTTAATATTTTATTATTATGTAATTTTTTATATAAATATTAATTATGAAAAAATTAGTTTATTTTACTAATTCATATATCATATAAAAATAAAATACATATATTATTAAAATTAATTAATATATAATTATTAATATAATTGTGATATATGAAAAATATATAACAATGTTGTATATGTTGTGATAACTAATTTGATCAAAAATATATTTAAGATTAATATAATTTAATATATTAAAATAAATTTTTAAACAATAACTATTACAAGAATTTGTACTAAAATTGAAAATCAATTTTGAATGATAACTTTGTAGTTAACTTCAAATTATTAATTCGTTGTTACATAAAATTATGTCAAATATTTATTATTACATAACAAAATTAGAATTTCACAACAAAATCTAACTACAAATAATAATGACTTCAAATATATGTATTATGAATTTTTATCAATATACACATATGTTTAAATAGTTATATAATATTATCTTATTTGTTAATTTTAATGTGTTGTTATAAATTAATAAAGAGTGACCATTTGTAAAATAAGAAATAATTTGAATTAGATAAAATAAATCGAAGTTATTGTTTCAAATCGTTGATCACGGTTCTCAAATTTTGAAACTGTAACCAAATTGTCCTCAACATAGTCAAAATTGAGAATAGGATTATCGATTACGGTTCTAAAATCGCCGAATAAAATCGAATTACAATATTTTTGATTTTTTAAGTATGTTTATGCATAAATTATTTATAAATAAATAATCTCGTGCATATCACGGGTACAATAGTTAGTTCACATAATATGGATACGAATTGATCATAATAGGAAATGCTATGAAAGTGTAAATATATAAATCCATCAAAAGAAATGAGGAGACAAAAAAGTGATCATAATAAAGTGAACAACTTAGGAGCTAAGTTTCGTAAAAACGCGGGACACACACGAGAGACAAAAAATGAAAAATTAAAAATTAAAATAAAAAATTAAAGGGAGGCTTGTATGATACAAAAGTTAAGGATGTTTTGGATTGAGATTCTGATTAATACAATTCATAAAAAGGATTTTAATTGCATGCCAACTCTCAAAAGCAAAGGCAATTAAAATGTATTGTTTAGAATGCAAAGAGAGTTTTTGCATGGGAAAACAGTGGAGGTGGATCGGCGATGACACTACAAAAAGTATTTCAGATCTGTTTATTTATGTGGATATTAACAATATGTATCTGATAATAGGTGTGGACAATTACTTGTACACGTAGAAAAATATTTATATTGTTGAGTCATCCATCAAGATCTTAATACAAGGGACAATATCTTCTAGTCAAATATAGATCTCCACTTCTTATTCGTCTTATAAATTACTACTGGATATTATCGCGCATGCGTGTGTGCTTATTAATTACTCATTTTATTATGTTAAAAGTGGTCATATTTTTTTGGATTATTCCATTTAAAGTGATCAATTTTCAAAAATTATCTTTAAAATATTAATTTTTACTTTTTCAAAATACTATACTTCTTCATTTTCGTCTCAAATTTCTTGTGATGAATTTTAACAGGATGGGAAGTACAATATAACAAAGTGGCTAAAAAATACAGATTAAATGAAAGCTAATACATTATCACGTTATAATGTATCCGTTAGTTCCATTATTTTGACTTGTTTTAACTAAAAATATGATTATTACTAATCAAAATATGATAAAAATAATGATGGTAACCTTAAAATATATATATATAGTTAATTACATTATAACAGCGGTGTTATGAATATCCAAGATTTACAAGATTGAAGTTGAAAATGCTTACACTTAATTACAAACTTTTTAAACTTTTATTTTAAAGGAGCAAAAATTTATATATAAATACCCCGTTTGTCCATGAAAGTTCTTAACACTTTGCTATTTTAGTCCGTCTACAAAACTTTTTTACATTTAAAATTTTCCATTTATAATAAGTGGACCTACTCAACTCATACACACAACTCAATTAAAAATAATAAATTATGTAGGACCCAAACTCTACTCAATACAGACAATCACTTAAAAATAATAAATATGGTGGGTCTCAAACTCCATTCATCTTATACTTTTACACAAAATTAAAACATATTATTAAAATCCGTGTCAAATTAAAGTGACAAGATCTTTTATGCACGGATGGAGTATTAAATAGGGAAATGTAATAACATAAATAGTTATTTACATGTTAACTAAAATTAAATATTCCCTTCGTCCATCATATTCCTTCCCCCTACCCGACACGGGATTTAATAAAATAATTTGACTTGAATTGGTAATGTGTAATGTGTAGTGAGTGGAGAATGGAACTTGTTGGGAACCCTTCACAAAATTTAGTTTTGATGATGTTCTTTCGAAACACACTTGGAATTATTTTATGTTCTGTTTGCTAGACTCAACTTGTTCTACATGTACTAGATCACTATGTTGTAAAGTGAATTTGATAGAGAGCAAGTCTTAGACCAGGTTAGCTGATGACTTAAAGTGTAAAGGATTATGTCCTATAAAAGTTATCTGGTTAGATAGTCTTCCGTTTGAAGAAGCAGACCATCACACTAGGAAGCAAGCAGACGATCTGTTCATAGGTTACTCAATCTGATTATAAGAAACTTGATCCAGCTATTGTCAACATTCCTTGGAGCAAGTTCTGTACCAGACCATTTTTTGGACCAGATTGGACTTGATCTGGTTGACCAGATCATCTCTTTAAGAGTGAACTTGTTCTGGAGCAAATCACATAAGTCATCTAGTACACGTTCTGTTACTGGATGCACTTAGAACAAATCTCATCTCATTTGCCACATCATCTAATCTTATGGAGAAAGAAAGTCTGACAATTAGAGATCAAGAATGGAAGGAGAATCAATTGGAATGTGAAGAAAGGAAAGAGATTAATTAGCTATATGCTTTCCATATCAAAACAGATTCGGTCAACCATTTCTACAAGGCAAGAGGAGATATTCTGGGATTCATATCTCTTGATTGACAATCAACATTTATCTCACGACAATCAACCCCAACGGTTAGAATTCAAAATTCTACACCTATAAAAGCTTGGAACAACATCTGGAAGAGTACACATGATATACGATACTTATTTCCGATACTTATTACAATACTTATTTCCGATACTTATTACAAACAAAAATTAGAAAATATTATGATGATTAAAAATCAATACAAACTTGAAAATAACACACATAACTAAAGGGAAAATGCAATAACAAAAAACTACTCGTCAATGTTTCCAAAGCGTTGCCACATATGCTCAATTAAATTGCGTTCTAATTTTTTATGGGCTCGTTTTTCTCGTAAATTTTTTGACCTCTCTATATATGCTCGAAATGACGGAGTCGCTCCTTTTGTTGCACACACTCTATCGCTAGATCCGACATCATCGTCATTATCTGTAAAATCAGTGATGCTTTCTTTTTCATCTTCCACTATCATATTGTACATAATTATACAAGCAATGATGATATCTTTGATATGCTCTTGGAACCAAAGTCTGCATGGACCTCTAATAATCACTCATCATTTTTGGAGGACACCAAATGCTCGTTCAACATCTTTCGTCCAGCTTCCTGCATCATTTTGAACAACCTCCGCTTGTCATATGTTGGTTGTGGAATAGTCTTGACAAAGGTAGGTCATTCAAGATAAATTACATCAAGTAGATAATAGTTATGATTGTATCGTACACTGTTAGCCACAAAACTTATTTGTGGTGCATTTCCTTGTAAAGTGTTATTGAATAGTGGAGGTTGATTAAGCACATTGATGTCATTATTTGATCTGACAACCCCAAAAAAAACATGTCGTATCCATAAATTTTGAGAGGCAACAACTTCAAGAATTATTGTAGGGAAACTTTGATCACCACGAGTGAATTGACCATTCCACGGTACTGGACAACTTTATCACACCCAATGCATACAATCTAGACTTTTGATCATATCGGGAAAATCGTGTTTTTCATTGTGCATCTGAAGTAGCCGTTTACAATCATCAGTGGTTGACTTTCTTAAGTATTCAACACCAAAAATGTCTATGATATTGCGACAAATTTTTTAAAGGACATTCGATACCTATTGATTTGACAACATGGAGATACTCCTCATATTGATCGGCTCCACCACCATTTTGAAAGAACTCGTATGAGGGACTCGTAATTTCGCAGGATCCACAAGTTTAAATTATCATATAAATAATTAAATATTTAACAAGTAATACCACATAGGAGATAATAAAAGCATAATTTAATTTTATACCTTCTCTTTAGCTAGTCCTTTGCTTGCAGAGAGACGAATTGAGTCGACAACAACGAACCGCAATCCACTCCAATGAATCTCCTTGATCTCCTTCGATCCAACCTTGGAAACTTATAACCTATTCTCAATCTACAACTTGATTATTGTGTGGGCAATAATATATCAAGCTTTTAAGAGAAAAGAAGAACGAAAAATTAGAGTTTTGAATAATCTTAATTTTCGAAAATTTTAGAGAAAATTTATCTCTCTTGGCCAATTTCTATATGTCTATGACTTGAAGAAATCGACCCCTCCTCTTATCCCTATTTATAGATGTTTTGGGTTAGGTTAGGACTTTTAAGGTAAATGGATAAGATCCCAAATAATAGAACTAACTCTCACTTTTATCTCTCTACAATTCAATCTATTATTCAAATCAATATGAATTTGAATAATTCAAAATTAATTTGACCAAGTCAAATCCATAACTTAATTTAATTAATTTTCAAGTCATTTTGACCCAATTAAATTTAATTAATTGTCTTGGTCAAACTTAGACTTAAATTAATTATTTTATTAAGTTAATTTAACTCTCAAATTAATTACTCTATGGAAATGTAATAAAATGTAATTCCATTATAAATATTTATCGACTCCACTATAAGATAAATATTGAAACTATCTTCATTCAAATTATGGATGTAACCCTTTTATCATTAATTATTTCTCGCATTTAAGATTTACTAAATTCATTAATTAATTGAATTTGCTGATCACTCAAAATTAATTAACATATTTATTCATGAGTGATCCGGTTCAGACTTTGATAATTGCATATGGAATAAATTCCAACCGGTCGGGTTTTTTATGCAACAAACCTATCTGAACGACTCATGCGGATTTAATCAACTCGTGTCACCGAGACGCGATTCCATGTGATTGACAATTGAATACTTATCGTTAAACCAATTGTTGGATCGGGAGCGCCCATCAGAATTGACGTACTGGCCCCACACACCAACACTTTCTTTCCCAGCCTGCTTTGTCCTCACTGACAGGCTGACCCAGGACACTTCCCAGTAGGTCACCCATCATAGTATTGCTCCAAGCCAAGCACGCTTAACCTTGGAGTTTCTACTAAGGGGTCACCTGAAAAGATGATGCACCATGTTGGTATGAGTAGTACTAATCAATTCATTTAACCTCTCGTCAACAATGGTAGTGCAGGCCCTTTTCGACTGAGGCAGGCCGCACTCCCATAAGTTCTCTCGGGTACGATACACGGAGGACCCCCCCTCCGGGAGGTGCTGGAGTCCACTTCCCAACAATAATCACTACTGCCCAAGACATTACTATATGGGGTTACGAAACACCCTCAAGTATAAATGAATCAAATCAGCGTATAATTAGTCACGTATACTAATGTCATCGTCACAGATTAAGAAATAAACTAATTTTCGAGACATCGTTTTAAGCAACAACAAATAGAAATTTTCTCATTGTGAAGCCTCTCAATATGTATACACAAAGCATGTGTGTCAGCTTATACATACCGATATCATTATGCGGGCTAAAGTCAGCTCTCGCATCAAATGATATTGCAGTCTTTACCGACTAGACTGTCCAAGTTTGTCTAGACTGTGAGTTTGTCCTACAAAAGAGTTGACGTGTAACATTCCGTGATCATGGATCCACTACACAGTCTACAGTTATAGGAAATGAATTTGTTTGCAATTCAATATATAAAGACAATATATAACAAACCAATGATAGAAACATTTATTCTCATTAAAATGAGACTGAAAACAAGTCTGATACATCGTCTAAACACAAATCATGTTTTGAGGTATACAAACCCTAACACATTTTCTAGTTGTCGTAGTGCCATCGTACAATTTTGGAAATGAGTGAAACTATTTGTACATGTTGCATCTTGACGGAGCTGAAAATTAGGCCTGTCTAAACGGGTGTCAAGTTTCAGGTTATACCCGAAATACCTTACCCGAATGGGTATTAGGCTACCCGAAACTTGAAATTATAGGGTATCGGATCGGGATTCGGGTATGTTAGTGTATTAATCGAGTATTAGGTAATACCCGGATATTCAACCGGTACACCTGAATACCCGAATATTGTAAATACACATATTTTATTATATTGTATCTGTCTTTTCGCTTCCCCATGTAACTTTTCGTGACTTGGGTATTGAAATATCTCTTTCTTTTTCCTCTGTTTCTACGATATCTCTCTCGTCTCTCTCCTTTTTTTCACTTTTTTCTCACCAACTATCTCTCCCCTCATTACGTTATCTCCCCTTTTTCCTCTTTTTTCTCACCAACTCTCTCTACCCTCATTACTTACATCTTCTTCACCCCTTTTCTGCAAATCATACATCCTCTTCTCCTTCACCATTTCCTTTCTCTTTTTTCTGCAAATCACACCATACTTCTTTCTCTTCTCACCATTTCTTTTATCTCTCTTTCACATCATACCTCCTCTCCTCATCATTTTCTTCTTTCGCTTCTTTTCTCTACTTTTACTTTCTCTTTTCATTATTTAATTTAAACTACATTGATCTCTCAGTTCTCGATCAAGAAAAAATTTGTGAAATTCAAGCTGAAATTTATTAATCTTGGAAAAATTGGGTACCCTTATACCCGATCCTAAATATCCAAATCGGGTATCAACTACCCAAATGTAAAATCAGGATCGGAATTGGGTATAAAAAATTATGGATTTTCGGGTACGGGTACCCGAAAATTTCGGGACTGGTACCCGACCCGACCCAATTAGACAACCCTACTGAAAATACTCATCATTTGCCTCCAATGAGCTAGCGATTCGAAGGAATAGCGGTTTTGACATCTGAAAACATCGATGAAATACATTTGCACCCCAAGTTGAATTTTCATTAAAATAATCTTTCATGAGCTGAACGTTTGCTGCATTATGATCTCAACGTACAAACACTATATTGTGTCATGGGTCTTGTTGTGCCTAAATATAGTTGAGAAAGTGTTGATTCGTTTCGTTCCATGATTCTAAGGCACTTAGATTCTCTCATCATCGATGGAATTGTCCTAATCACTAGAGGAAGAAAACATCTTTTATATGTTTGGGAAAAAGGGTAAAAAAGATAATGTTCTTATATTCAAACATATGTGACAAGTTGCAATGAAGTTATAATAAAATGAATGAGTAGAATAATATATTTATAGCATTGAGAATTTGAAAAAAAAAAATGAGATGACCATTTTGTTACAATAAATGCAATATGCTTCCAATGCAACGGTCACATTATAATTATTCTGACAAAAGTTAAATAATGCAATAATAATATCAACAGTATCATTAAATATTATTAAGACAAAATTTGAATAATGCAATAAGAAATGCCAACGGTCATATTAAAATTATTAAATTGATAGCTAAGTTTAATTTTGTGTTTTATTAGATTAACGTAATAAGTTTAGTGACTAAAAAAATTTTATAATATAGATTCAATTAAAATTAGATCAATACAAATAAAGTGCAATACATAATTAAGTTTCTAAAAAAATACAAACTTGCGTATAAAAATAATAAAAATAAATAATAATATAATGCATAATTTATTTTTAAGTCCAACTCCATTTCTTCTTAATATGATCACATACTTTGTCGTAAAATTCCTTTTGCTCTACTGTCATTTTTTATGTATTTCGCATCACAATGCAATAATCATTCTTGCATTGCATTGAGTTTCCAGCTACTTGTATTTCTTTTGTGCCTTCATGAAACTTTTCATAAGGTTGTCATTAAAAGTGACATTATTTTTTCTCTTTCTCTTATCTCTTTCATTTCTTTGTGCAACATTTTGTCCCTCCGGACGAGCATGAGTGTACTCACTTGTAATTGATTCTGCATTAGATGAGCTAGTGTATGCACCAGAATCTGATGCTGTAATATCCCGCTAATTTCTAAATTATACTTTTAAGTGTTCTAACTATTAAGGGACCTAGGTATGATGAAATAAGAATTTTAGGAAAAACCTAGAGCTTGTTAGGACCTACCATGTTAATTTGGCAGACCGGCAAAGCTTTTTAAAAGGTTTATTTAAAAAATGAGCTTTTCATGCATAAGTCGAAAGTATATACATATTATACTCCTTGCGTAGAGTTTTTCAAAAGAAAATTTTTGGCACTAGGTTTACCCAAAAAGGAGTTCGTATGCAACCGCTACGGAATTTTTAAAGTTTAAACACGTCGTTAAAAAAATTAGTTTTTCCATGCATGACCGAAACTATATCAATATTATAGTCATTGTGTAGAGTATGAAGAAAGGGAGATGTTGACGTTAGGTTTGCCCGAAAAAAAAGTCGTGTGCAGAAATTACGACGTTTTAAGGTTAAAGCATTAATAGTAATATAATATAATATATTATAAATAATAAAAAAATTTAAATCTTTCCTATAAATAGGGGAGGAGTCGCTCCCCACAATTACAGAAACAAACCCGTACCGCGCCCCCCCCCCCCCCCCCCCCCTCTCTTCTGCTCTCTCTTCTTCCCTTCTTTTCTTCTTCTTTCTGCCATTTTCGGGTATCGAGTTTCTGTCGGTTCGAGAATTGAGTATCCATCGAAATAAAGGTACGTCAGGATAAGATTGAAGGTAGGCATGGAGCTTGACAAAGGTGGCTCAGCCGCCGTCGAGTCTCCATCGCCATCGTTTCGATATCATTATCTTCATGTTTTCTCCCCTCGTTTTATTCTTCATTCATTGTCCCATTCATGACTATCGGTCTATCAGACGGCTAAGGTCCCTTAAGATTTTAAGTTTCTGACCATAAGATATGTTACTCTGCCGGATTGAATTTTAGATTTGGATCCCGGTTAGGATCGGCATGTCATGATTTATTGCATTATTTCATGTTTTTCTAAAGAAAAATATTCACGGTCTATCATTTTTCAATAAAATTTATAGTGGATGTAGAGAAAAAAATATAGAATTTTATGAAAGAGTGTTGGGAACCCCATGAATTTATATTTATTTTGATGATGTTCCTCGAAACTACACTTTGATGTTTTGGAAACCAAGTAGTCATTGTCATCTATTAAGGAATATCTTAAGTGTAATAGAAGCAGATCGTTTTTAGTACATAAATAACGATCTGTATTATTCTAAGTAAAAGGTATCCTGGACACAATGATTACTAAGATAACAAGTTTTGTCCTTTGTAAGTCAGCTAGCTCCTAATGCAGTAAGCAGATCGTTTTCTATATAATAATAACGATCTGCTTCCTACATAAACAGCTCAATGATATTTATACTTGTTTTGGTTTCGATTTTTAGTTCATCTATCAACAGATCACAAATGTAAAAGAGGTTTGAAGTTTCTAATCCTCTTCTAATGATCTGTTCCTATAGACTAGGATTAGTTTAGAAAGCAGAATATAGTTGTAGAATATTACAAGTAGTTTAGCAGCTAGTTCTCCATAATCAGCCCGCTGCTTACTTCTACCAACAGATCGTTTTCAAGACATTACAAGAGGATGAAGCAGCTCGTTCAAAAGGAATACATCAACCAACTGATATCTCAAGCAACAGATCGTTTTGTTCCAAAAATGATCTTATCATCTCTACCATACATATAGCAGATCGTTTTATACCAAAAACGATCTGGTCGTTACATTCAATGGAGAACCAAAGAGATGAAGTTACAACACGATGGACAGCGAACTGTTATGACATCAAGTTCAAGCTGCTCCTCACAGTAACTATGGTGGACTGCCGACATACCTAAATTTGTCATAAGTCAACCACTCTGTGTATTGTCACATCAACAGCATGCTTTAAGGAATGATGTACAAGAATTTCAAATATCTCTGTACGGTGAATCATTCCCAGTATGGCAATACACTGGGAAATCGCGTGAAAGGTGGAACAACTCTCATTTGGTCACGCGTGCATCAACAACCCTGCCATGCATATAATGCCGCCATTAATGCGTTGAAAATAGAGGTCATCGTCTCCAACGGATAGTTTCTTCATTGAGGCTATAAATACCACCTTCACCTCCAGAAAGAAGCACGAGAATTCAAGATATTATCTTGCAATTACTCTGCTCAAAAATCTTCAAGCTCTCAACGCTCTAAACACATCCAACCTTCGAGAATTCTCTGTTGTGTTTATTATTTTGAAGATTTACTTTCTGAAAATTTGTTTTTACCAAAACCCAAAGTTAGGATCTAGTTTTGATCCAGTTGTATTCCTAGATTGTAGTTTTCAATCTTAGGAAGAAGATTTGTAATCACAAGAAGTTATCTAGTTTTGATAATTCTTGTGGCTCGTACTCAACGAGTAAAAAGAAAGGAGAAAGCTAGTGAAGTTATTCGATCTAGATTTGATCGAGCCGTGGACGTAGGGACAGTTTATCCCGAACCACGTTAACTGCTTGTGTTCTTTATTTCTGTTTTACTTCATTATCATCTTCTTCATACTCTTGCATTTAAATCTGGGTTGTTAATCACCTCAAGGAAGAAAACGTTTTACTCATTAAAAAGAGCATTAACCACCATATTCCGCACACAACATTAATCAAGTTTAAATCTGTATTTGATATTCTTGATTACTGTTTTCACATATAAGGTATTATTTGAGCAAGATTAAATCTTCCTAACAAGAAGATTTGTCTTGCTACCCTAAGCTATCTTAGTCTTTAAGTGTGCTTAAGCCTTATACTTATATTTGAAACAAGTAAACCTAAAAAGTTTGAATTGGTGTATTCCCCCCCCCCCCATACACCAAACTAGCTCTTTCGGGACCAACAAAGAGATTTCATTAATTTTCATCGGTCCAATTTTCATAGATCTAAAAAAGACTATGAATCTTCTCGATTAAGCTTCGAGGTAAAGTTGCATATTTTAAAAATGTTTATACATATTCCTATAGGGAATAATGTACGGAGTATTTTTGCCTTCTTGGCCAAAATCATTTGAAAGTTTGGTTGCTGCCATATTAATTTATTACGTCATAAAAAGAATATTATTAAGCCTAAAAATTTAGTACTACTTATCTATAGTTCCTTTTGGGAAATTAAAGCCAAAATATATTTCCTATGACTAACAGGTACCTAGCACTGAAATTTGAGCTCATAAGGATTTACGGTTTTCCCATAATCGAGGAATATCAACGGTGAAAGGTTGGGGATATATACGTATTTTGAGTTATTAAACTCTTTTCTCTAAATGAAAAATGCATGGATCTCTGTTAAAATGTTTTCACGAAGGTATCGACTGTTTAATGCTCTTATCGACCGCCGGGGGTTCTTATTCGGCCTAACACGTCGGTTTAAGGACTGTGATCACTTAGTCTCTACTGCGATGGGTTGATCATCATCGGGTTTTGACTCATGCTATGTTAGGGTGTACGGTTTGCCGAGCCCTATTTGACTGAATGTTTATGATCCGTCGGTGGTAAAAGGCCCGGGACATAACCTATATAAGAGTAACGTCATGCCGGGTCATGTTTAATTTATGCACAAATGTTTTGCTTACTTAGAAGTTATTTTTGTTTTAAAACCTTCTAAGGTAAGTATACTGAACAGAGACTATGTTTTTCGTTTTATGAAAAACCCAACTGAGTGCACTAGTACTCACCCCACGTTTTACAAAATTTTTCACAGGCTAAGGAAGCAGCATGATGTGTGTGGCTGAGGAATGGTGTTATTGGGATGACGATTGCTTCATCACGAGAACGGTTTACCGTTCTATACATAAGAATTTCCGCTGCCATGCTCACGTATGTTATAGTATTTATGAAATAATTATCATTCTAGTATATGTGTGTGATAATATATATGTTTAGAGTCTAAGATCATTTTCTCATTTCACGAAGGCCTCATCGGCCATTATTAATAAAAGTTCATGTTGTCATATTATCACTATCCATTACATGCATACACGTGCATAGGAGAGCTTAGAAGTAGTCGGCCCATTTTTGACGCTCAACTCCTCGGCCCCTTGTGTAGTGTTCGAGCGAATGCCGACCACACTTGGTGAGCTGGGTGAGTGACTCCTTTTGGCGAGATAGGCTCACTAACCTCCGCCTTTGATCGACGGTTCTTATTGGACGATTCGGCCTCTCGAGGATTCTGGATTACCGTTCCTACGAGATGAGCTGTATTATCTCCAACCTCGTCTTTCATATTGGATGATTCGGCCGCTTGGGATTCAGGATTACCGTTCCCATGTATCGAGCTGTATTATCTCCAATTCATTTCATCTTGGATGATTCGGCCGCTTGGGATTCTGGATTACCGCTCCCATGACTCGAGCTGTATTATCTCCAATTCATTTCATCTTGGATAATTCGGCCCTTGGGATTCTAGATTACCGCTCCCATGACTCGAGTTGTATTATCTCCATATTGCATATGATTCATTTTAGATTCATTATTATAGACATTGTCTTTGCATTGGTTAGCTATTTGGGTTGTAAAATGGCATAGTCAAAGTTATAGAGGAGATGTTGTCCGATTTTCAAGGACAACTCTCACTTATATAATGCACACGAACACAATGCCCCCTTTCTTCCCCGCTTCTTTTATCCCCGCCCAGTCATGCCCTTGGCGCGTGTACCGTCCCTCGGGATTTGGGGCGTGACAGATGCCTTGGTCCTCTTCGAAGAATGGATATTGTCATTCATTGTAGTAAATTTCGGGCTCTCCTTAAGAATATTCCAAACACCTTCATGTTTAAAAGACTTATCATTTGAATGTAACTTGAATTAACTATGGGCGCAGGCCATGATATCTGCATCACAGTGGCCGCTAGGCCACATTGCATAACACCCAGAGTAGCATTCTTGAAGCAGCTTCATATCCTTTTGTATTTTCATGAAATGAGACTTCAACATTTTTGGATTCCTCTCTGGAGTGTTTCGTGGGCGATTTTTATTGTAAGCAACATAAATTCGCTTCCAATATTGATCCTGTTTTTTTATCATTCCCAATAATATAATCAATACTTATATCGATCCAACAAGTTGCAAGTATCTTACTGTATTTTCTAGTATAGTCATTTCGCTTGTGAGTAAAATCTTTGTCACATTGTCGTTGATGTCTGACTCATTGTTGAGATTGATCATGTCAAGCCCTTTTACAGACAAGTTGGTAGGTGGAAACATCTCGGAAGGTTGAAATCCATAATCTTGATTAGATCCTTCAAGTGGAGTATAATATTGAGAAGAGAATTGCTGAGAATTCGAGAACATTTGAGAAGTGGAAAATTGTTGTTGATGGGAAAATTTTCTCGGATTTAGAAATTGATGAGGGTGAGAATTGTGAGAAATTAGAAAATTGATGATGATTTGATTGAGAAGAAAATTTTTGGAAATTTTGTGAGTCAAAAGAAGAAGGATTCGAATATTGATATGAATTTGAATCATAATTAGACGAATCTTTATCCGTTGAAAAACATATTAACAAAAGATAATAAATGATATTCAAAAAAGAATGTAAAATAAAAGATGAAGTAAAGATTTGGTGTAGTAGAAATGAATGAGATATAGTATTTATAAAATAAATGAGATAATAAAAACAATAAAAAATAATTAGAAAAGTTGTTGCATGAAACGGCTAGTATATATATTGTTCAACTAAAAACATATCTTGAATTGATTAAATAAAACGCAATACGTGTTAGCCGACCCGAATGCCGTATCTCAAAGGAAGACTATGCAGGCTATCAAGTGCGAGTACTATAATGTGAAAGATGAAATCCTAAACATACTATGACTATGAGATGTAACAACTATAAATAAAGATCAAAAGCAATTAAACGAATACCAACAGATTGAAGCTTTAGGATCAGATGTTCGACTCCTATTTAATGTCTAATTGATCATACATTCATACTCAATTAGGAACACAAGAGGTTGCTTAGCAAATTACTTTCGTATTAATACACTAAGCCGTGATCTTCACTTTCGTATACAGTTCACACCTCTAATAATTACTTAGCCTCATATAAACTATTATTCCTACGTTTCCGATTAAGAATAATGTTGATTAACCATATACCTTATATTTAAGCAAATGATCAATCTACTTAAACATGTATAGATGAATTCAATGGTGATCAAGCAATAAATTCCGTACAAAACGAGTTAATCAACGAGCATACATCAATCAAACATCAAACAACCACACAAACATCCAATCCTAGTAAGATCTAGCCAATCATGATACACATGGAAGAATCATAAAAGGAAACCATAGAAAGAAACCTTACTAATTGAAACGTAAGAATCCAAAGTCGGAATCCACTTCAATCCATTGGAATTCTCTAATCCTAAAAGAGAAAAGCAGTAAAATATGTGTTTGAGAAGTAAAAAGATATTCGAGTACAATGTCTCTCCCCTCTAAATGACGCCAAAAACGAGTTAAAATAAGGTCTGGAACCGCCAGCCAGCGGTCGCTGGCTTTGAGACTCTAGCGCACAATTCCTGCAGAGCCAGCGGTCGCTGGGCCCTGCCCTCTGAAGATTCCTGGCGTTGCACCCCAGCGGGCGCTGGGGTGCTAGGGGGCGCTAGCTCCTGACTTTACTTCCTCGTCTTGGTCTCTCTTCTCGTGCATTCTTCGGTTCTTCCCGCTCCGATCGGCTTTGCATAGGTGGCATACGAGACACGGCTTCAAGCTCCATTTTCCTCTCATTTTCTCCTCCTAAATCCAAAACATGAAAACACTAGAACGGCGTAAAAACGAACTAAAATCAATACGAAAATATCAAAACTAACAACTAGACACGACAACATAACGAGCAAAAATGCAATAAAAACACACTAAACATATATAAACCAAAATAAACAGTCATATTAATTATTATAACATTCACTAAAATTAAATTAAAATTGCATGAAATTAAAGAAATTGGGACAAAAAAATGGTCACCTACCTAGTGTGAACAAAAGCTATTGTAAACAAAATAAATGAAAAAGTTGTAAAACAAAAAGTATATAAAAGTATTATAAAAATCAATAACAGATTAAGAGAAAAGGAAAAAAAAAAAAAAAAAAAAAAAAAAAAAAAGGACTCAGGACCCAGATTTAAGGGATGGTGCTAAAATTTGTTATTTGAATAAGCATTCTCCCATTGTACCTGCTCTGATGGACTATCATCTCCTGCAGCTCTCCATGGAGGATCTTAGCCATTTAAATATTGGCATTCTTCATGGCTTTCTTGTACCTTGAAAACTTTTGCATACAACTCTCTCTTGAACTGATGTTCTTTCTTGATGGCGTCGTCTTGCTTTCGAGTATTTTGGGTTCTCAGTTGTTGTTCTTCGATGACAATATTGCATCCAGTTTCTCTAAGATGGTCACAAATTGAGTATCATGGAGTCCAAGTATTTTGTCTAGAGATAACAGTGAACTCTCAACTTTTTAAACTCTAGTTGTGACCTCAGAGACTGTAGTTTGCAACTCCTTAATCACATTATCCATCAACACATTGCTTTGGGTTTTGGTCATGTTTTGATCCGACGGATCCAACCCATTTGACAGAGTTAATGTGATAAGAAAATAGAACTAGATATTATAAAATAAATCCCCCTCAAATAAGGTAATAAAGATAAATTATATGCTCACACAACTGAGCAAATCTCACAAATTATCGAGATACCCTGAAATTTCATGCAAACCAACTATAAATATTCTACTAAGGCCCATAAATGTTTAAAGTTTAGAATGTCAAACGATCAAAAATAATAAAAAAGACTTACAGCAGGAAAATCAAATCATATTAAAATAGAAAAATATTTAAATGATGTTAATAGGAACTAATTAGCTACCAACTTCGGCTTATGCCGAATGTAAACCTTCCACCATTTTAATGTTATTGCCGCTGTCAATCATATAAATATAGACTGAAGATTATACAATGATCAAAGATTCGGATGGCTTCTTATTTCTTATAAGAACTGTTCTTTTTTACATAATCTACAGTCTATACACTCTCTCTCTCTATGTATATATAAGGGATTGTTCAAATGAGAACTATAGTATTACGCAGGTAACTTAGGAACTCATCTAATGCCTACATTTATTTTAATTAACGGCATAGATATATGAAGAAGTTTTTATTTTTATTTCAACTAAAAGATTATTAATGTCAATTTCTATAATTTTGTAACTTACAAAAGTCAAAATCATGGGCACAATTGTTTTATTACGTACGTCCATCATTCACTCCGTTTATTTATATATTGAATTCACTATAATCAATTAATGGACATAAATTAACTCACGTCCATTTTAATAGATAATTTTTCTTTTCTCTTGATTTTGGCAAATGATTTTTGAAGCATATATTATATTAGTAATTTGATTTATATTTAAGCAAATATAATAACTTATTTAAGCAACTAAATTTAATATAATAAGCAATTCTAGATAGTACTTTAAGCAAATAAAAATTATCTATGAGATTAAGCAAATAAATTGCGCTCAAAGGAAAATAAAAAAGGATTACATCTGATATAAATTAAAGTTATATAAAGTTTATTTAAATAAATAAACTGCAATTATAACGAAAATATAGCTAGTGAATTATAGTAATCAAATTTGATTTAAAAATCATACAAAAAAATTATATATAATTAATAAGCAAACATAATTATCATGTCAAAGCAAATAGATTGATAAGCAAAATATCACATATTTAAATCTAATATAAAAGCAAATAAAAATAATTTACTAATAAAAACATTTTAATTAATTTGGCTCAATAATTTAATATTTTGAGCATGTTAGCAAATGAATTCATTCTATTTAGCAAATAAATTTAAATTATTTGGCTGCATAATTTGTTAGGTAAATAGACTAGCAAAATATCTACATTCTACAAGCATATATTGTTAGTCACTAAAGTAAATAAATTATATTATATAAGCAATCGAATTTAATTTATATAAGTTAAACAAACTATATTATTGTTAATTTGTTTTCATAATTTAGTTTATTAAGTTATTTAAATTTGTTTAGTTTCATTATCTAATTTATTAAGCACAGGATATATTATTGTTTGTTTTCATAATTTAGTTTATTAAGCAAATTAGCTTAATTATTTTGCTCCAAAATTATCGCCTATGTATGGAAAGATTTGTAACTTTTTTGACATTTTTTGTTAAATATCTCAATTCACTTATATACCCTCAATAGTTTATTTTAGGATGTTATACCATAACTATGATAAAGTTCATTACATTTAAACCATTAATCTTATTCAATTTGGTTTATAATAGTTCCTAAGTTACTATTTAAGGGTTGTTTCTCATAAGAACCTCTATATACCGTGAACATTGTTGTCCCTAACAAATTGAAGCTTAGTTATTGATCAATCGAGATCATTATAAGTCATGGGTGATTTTCTACCTGAAACCAAATTATTAGCCTTATGTTCTATTATTTTTTACACAATTTGATTAAAATTGTGAGTGCTTTTATATAATCAAAGTGTGTCACAATAAATAATACTATATTGTGGATTTTAGTTTACTCTATGTTTGTACTTTCTTTGTCCCGCTATAAGTGATTGTGTTTTCTAATTGGGTTATCGCATTAAAATTGGTCATGTTCTAGATGAAAAAAAATACCTTTAAAATAATAACTCATCCTTTTTAATAATACAATATTTTACTTTGTTAATTTTCATGTCAGATTACTCATTACCGCTTTTAACTCCCATTACCGCTTTTAACGGGAGTGATAGAGTATAATTATGTATTAGAATTTAGGAGCACGAGTTTTCAAAATTCAAATACTATCAGAAATATTATCTAAATGGGCTTTTAAATATACCAACATAAGTCAATGTAACATATCGGCCCAAAGATTGTCCACTAGTAACCCATTTAAGAGTGTTATCAATATAAATACTGAAAATAGTTGATGAAGTACATGCATCTGGCCATGTTGTACAACTAATACTAATAAAATTAACTTCGACCGGGCGAAAAAAAAACACAATTATTTTGTAAATGAAAACCCAAGAAATTTTGGGTGTATCTATCCTGGTTGATATATAAAAGATAAAGATCACATACATTCTTATAATAAGTCCACAACATGAAACTTATCAGAAATATCATCTTCCTACCCTCCAAGGGCCGGTTTCTAAGAAAACGAGTAGGAAAGATAAAAACACATACTGCTCCGTTCCTCTTAAAAAAATGAGCGTATTCCATTTTTCAATATTCTCTCCGAATAGAAGTATTTTCCAAAATATAAATAATAAGGGGTGTTTAATTGTAATAAGAGTGTAATTAGTAAACACTAATTGCACTCTTATTTTTTTTCCTTTATATTACTACAACATTTTTAACTTAAGTAAAGATTCTTTAATTTGCGTGCCGAAAAGATATGCCTTTTTTTGGAGAGGACGGAGTGGTATATTTTAGGACGTTATAGGTAAAGTACCATTTGTGTATTGAAAAATGAAAAATACTCAATTGGTAAAAAAATTATGAAAAATACTCACTTTAAGTGTAAATTATCTAAAATACCCTTGTTTAAAATTAAATTTGCATTTTATTTTAGAATTTAGTATTGATTAATTATTTTTTTAATTTTTTTGCAATTAAAAAAATCTTAATATATGTTAAAAATTATACACACTCAATTTATTTAAACAAAAATTATACACGCCAAACACACCACATACTTATTATTTAATTATAAAAATTAGAAATATACACAAAAACACGGACGGTTAAAATAAAATCCCGATCATATTTAAACAAAATTCGATCAGTTCATGCATCATGCACAAAAACAAAAACCCGGATGATTAAATAAAACCCGGGTCGATATGTATATTTAAAAATTTTAACCATATTAAACAAATAAAGTTGAAAGCACTTTTAGTAACAAAGAATTCACAACCTTTTGTTTTGGATCATAGAAATAATACTCTTTTATTTCCAAAAAAGAAAATCAATGTTCAAAGCCAGACAGACAAAACAACTATTCTTATGTAAAATAATAAAATTATTGTTATATCACACTACTAGTAACTAAAATACACAAAAAATGTAGACTAATAAAATGCATCACCCCTAGAGAGTAGAGATAAAGAGTGAAAAGAATATGGATAAAAATCTCCACCACCTTCTCACCAGGCAGAGATCACTTGACCTCATAACTTTCCGGCAACAAAAAGTATTGACATCTAACATCCCTTGATTAGTTATCTAATGTTCTTTAATAGTGTCTGCACATGTGTTTATACATCCAACCAAGAAAACATGTGACCACTTCGATGATTCTTCTTTCAAATAATGGCTCTCATCTTTTTTTCTTCAAGCAGATAAGCTGCTTCATAGATTGATATAGGTGAGCGGCGGTGCTTGTAACACCATAAATTAAGAATAACAAGTGTGATAATGAAAACAAGAACTACGATTATATGAACAATGGCCTGCGCATTAAAACTTATAAGGAAGACTTTTGACACCTTGGAACTTCAACGATTCTATTGAGGCAAACCATATAATACATCATGCAGACTTTGCAAATACTTTTAGTAAAAATGTATGCACCTGACCTGACTATGTGCATGACCTCAGGAAGATGCCTGTAGCGTTAACGCTCTCTCGGAAAAAGCTGCTACACAAGTATACCAAAAAAACAAGAGAAAACAACATCTAACAATTATTCTCCGAATAAAGTAAGTCAGACCCTCTCAAGCTCAATTAAGACATTCCTGACTTTCAAAACCATGATAAGGAACAAGGTTTTCCACAATTATTGTCATTTGGCTTCCCAAAGATTACCACACATCTATCATCATCATTGCAAGTCAATTCAAGAATGACATATCTACAATATTAGGGACTGAATTGTATTGATCAATTGGATTCCATGTGTTAGGGGCTCAAAGCCGGAAGCCTAACTCCAACCTAAAGCTAGCTCAAAGGTGGAAGAGTGTCTCCCAACTTAAACTAGTGGAACCAATGTGGGATCGTATGAATCAACCGCACCTGACATGCGTCCTCTCCCCAGGCAGCCCTCTTTCGTACCAAGTCCTGGATCCAACATGATTGAAACTCAAGTAGGAATCTCCAACTCCACCCAAAATAAGCTCATCAATGAATGGTTTGACCCCAACTTAAGTACCCATCCGCAATTGCTTGTGGGTTCATACTTCATACTAATCTAGTTAAGAGCAACAATCTTCCAGCCATTAGCAAACATACACATGAACAACAGTAAAGAAAAATAGAATCTGATTGAAGAAAAGTGGTAAGCAAATACATAAGTTTTATTTACATAGTTGAGCAATACTTAGTCAAATTGAAGAAAACCCATAAAAAAACAAGATCCGAGACAAGGGTAATTGTGAATGAAAAGGTTGATATCAAGTCTACGAATGAGTTCAATAACTTCTTAATAACTGGAAAAATGAGCCTTTATGAGTTTATTCATATAAAAGCAGCCAAGCATGTCTATGAACTTAAGCATTGTCTTCTTTTAGGTTTGTTCTAATGGAAGAGAATCCAGACAAATTCCTATTAGCTTTTCCATCTTCAACTAGTATCGTCATGGCCTACAACAGGAAGAACGAAGCAGGGACATCTTTATCAATATGAGGAAACCGACAAGTTGAAAATAGATATATGATAGTATTTAAATTGAATAAGGATATAAAAAGTGAAAATGTTATAGAACTCGACGCCATTTAAGTAGCTAATTATATTCCAGAAAGTTGACCTTGCTACTAAGAAGGAAAGAACATTCAAGGTGTATTGAGGATATGAAAGGAAACAGCATTAGTTACTGGACTAGCTTAATTAAATTTGTATGCAATTGGTCCAATCACTTCAGGTGGCAGGGGGGTCGTCATGAAAAACAGAATCACCAAGATTATGGAAAGAGGCCAAGGTCAGAAAAGAGGATCTAGATCACTAGATAGATTTACCAAGAACAGAAAAGCTATTCATAAGGCCATCCATTGGCATTTACAAATTTAAGTGGACAATAAATACAAATCTAAGCAACCAGTGTGATTTATGGAGCAAGCATCTGAATAGACCGAGTGGTATTATTCAGATAGGCTGGTGCCTGGTAGAATTGTTTTTAAGAGAACCTAAGATGTTATTCTGCAACTCTAGAATCCAACTGTAACCGACTAAATCATGGTACTTCAATGTAACTCTAGAATCATGTAACTATGAAAAAGGTAATAAATCCGTGCTATTTCATGGAGTTTAATTTCCTTTGTAGCTTGCAGTCATATCATTTTAACTGCTCTCAGGAAAAGTTACTTCAGAAAAGTTCGCAACAGATGTCTAGTCATTTGTGTCAAAGCAGTCCCAACATAATAGTTTATTCTAATTTAAGAGTTTACACTTAAACTTTAATATGTTTTCTTTAAGCGCTTAATAAAAATAAAAAATTTGAATAAGAAATAGTTGAAAAAAATTGCAAAATTTAATGAACAAAGCACCATTCATATTTAAAACATGTTAAAGAAATACACAATATTTTCAAACGGCCGATTCAAACAAAGTTTTAATCTAGAATCCATAATCTTAGATCTTGCGAAAGTGCTTAGAAATGTATGCGGGAATATAATTTCTCAAAAAGACTCAGATGTGCCATTGGATCTTCAGCGCGCCTCCAACATCAATGATCTGAAATTCGATAATATGGGATGAGCATACAAGCACACTTAACGTGGAGAAATTATGCAACATTATCCAAGTCTATAAAATGGCAATCACATGCGAACCATAAATTAAGTAGCAAAGCAATATAGACAAACTTCATCATAATTTAAAACAAAACTACTCTACGCCTACAACTTCACAGAAAATAAAACAAAAGTCTAGCCAAAAAAGGATTAACAAGTTTATGTGAAACGACCTCCAGAGAGCCAACCGCAACCGATTCGCGAGACAGTGAGCATTGATGTCATCAATGCTGACGCAGTAACAGAGTGGTACGGCTGCATCGACTCCAAGCACGCGCTCAATTCAACAGGCCGCCTGTCGTACACATTCCTCAATAAAAAATGAAAAATTGATAAGAATTGAAAAAAGACAATGACATCGACGTACATATGAAGGAGAGTAGAAGAAGTACCGGAAGATGCGATGAGTTAGTAGAGGAGTTCTGGAGGATAGGCGGAACGGTGAGGCGGGAGCGGACTTCGTTTGGGACGCCACCCTAGCGGCGGCGCTACGGACGGTCGACGAACGGAAAACGGATCTGGCTGCGGTGGACACGGCGGCTATACCCATTTTCCTTCCTTCCGATTGTTACTCCGTCTGTACACCAATATTTGTTACATTTTGCCATTTTGGGCTGTCCACCAATATTTCTTACATTTTAAATTTTCCATTTATATCACACACTTCAATTAAATAATAATAACAAGTGGGACCCAAACTCCACTAACTACACTCTTTCACCTAAAATCAAAGCACTACATTAAAACACGTGTCGGATCAAAACGTAACAAACAATCGTGTACGGAGGGAATAATTTTTAAATAGGATGGAAATAAAGTGGGTGTAGCGTTCAGCGGTAATATTCCAGAAAGTTGAAAGGTTTTTTTGAGCTAAAACCCTACTCATAAGGTACTCCCTGCTTAAAAAATTCTTTAGACATCGTCTTACCTTTTATTTTTGGCTATTTATTACTCCTTCCGTTTTAATAAGTATGCTATGAAATTTTTTATCACGGTTATTAAGAAGAGCACATAAAATAGTGTAAGAGTGATAAAAGGTGGTAGGGTCCACACTTTTTTAAAATGATAATCTTTACTATTTTAGAAATGTGTCAAACACGTCCAAATAAGATAATTGTGTCAAGATTAATGGGACGGAGGAAGTATATTTTGTTTGGGCCTCAATCTCTACTATCATTCAAATCTACTATATTTTATATTTAATAATATATTTTTGTGAGTTTCAATCTCCACACTCGTTCAAGAACTCTTGAATGAAATGAATGTAACTCCAATTCCTTTAAAATCGTTATTAATTATATTTTAATAATTATTAATATTTTCACTATTCAAATTAATTATATTTTATTAAAATTTACGTAGAGTCAAATGACGTATATTTTAAATGAAGGGAGTAACTCGTAATGTTGTTTTTTTTTCAATAACTTTTTCAATTCTTTTTAACCTTGGATGGCACGTCGAGCAGCCAAGTCGCCGACTATAACTTTACTTGGTAAGATGGTATTGTCTTCAATTATTTTAAGGAAATTGCAGAGTTTAAATGAAGCTGGTATTAAAATCTGTCAAATCGGGTTATAACTTATAATTAAAAGAGATATTTATAGAGTGGGTGTGATGTGATAGTAATGTTAATACTCCATGCAATGCAATAAGTAAAGAGATATTCCAATCTAATCTAATTGGACATTGAATGAAAATTAATTACATTTAATTTATGTGGGACAGAAGATTATTCTTTCAAACTATTAAGATTGAATAGCACTTCATGAAACCATTACATATTTTTATTAGTTCCCGGAGACATAAAAAGCTACAAATATAAAATCATATGGAATGTTCAAAACAATTACTTCCTTTTTCCCGCTATTTCTGACCTACTTTGACCAAAAAGTTCTCATAGTTTTGGTCAAAGTAGGCCAAAATTAGTGGAATGGACCCTAAACATATTTTTTATTTATTTCCAACCAAAATAAACTGAAATCCAAAAAACATAGTAAAGAAAAAATAATATGAGCGATGAGATTTCTATTGATTTATAAGTTAACTGCAAGTTATTTAAGCAGTGACCCGATGACGACGGCGAATGTAATCGAATTCAAATTATTCATATTATAATTTCAAAGCTTACTACTTTGTGACTCAATAAGAAAATAGTGGCACTCTGACAAGAAAACATGGACCAAACACGTGATGAAATGATAAGCATATATCTATCATATTATTTATGGTCAAAAAGTCATTAACACATTCATAATTTTAGTCAAATGATATCATAACTAATAGAAGTAGAACCTGAGGGTGTACATATTTAAAAGAAAACACGACCGTGCATAAGCGACATTGCATTCTCTTTTCATCAATATAGTGAAACAGATAAATTAGCCTCTACCTAAAACTACAAAAGTGAAAGGCAAAGGTCAATACAAGCATCACTGAAAAAGAACATAAATTCTAAAATCATATAAAAAACCAGACACAAGAGAACCTGTCCAATATGTCGAAGTAAATTATAGCAGTGAATGTTGTTCTTTGACCAACAACATATGCACTATAAAAAAAATATTACATGGATAGTACACGCAATGGGAATGAAGCAGTGGAGGTCTAATAAAATTTTAGAAAATATTACCAGCTTAAAAATTTAGCTTTCAATACTATCAAGGCGCAGTACAAGCTTAGAAGTTGCTGCTAAAAGAAAACAATCTTAGAAACCATTTCCAAGCACCTCATAGTATTTTCGGGTCGTCTGAAGATTCGATCTGAGAGCCCTCACAATCCAGGCACAACAACGCAATTATCAGGGGCGCGCTCTACCACTGAGCTAATAGCCCGTCGTGCGAGCCTCCCACTGGGGTGGGGGCCCGCTATGTCAAAAGCAAGAAAAACCCCATCCCTCTCTTTCCTTTTTTCACCCGTTAAACCTGCACCTATAAGTGAAATAGCACTTCTACGATTTCTACACTTTGAGAAAAGAAGGAGCTTGGCCGTTGGGCGTTACTTTGCTTTAGGACCTATAATGGGGCATACCACGCATCCTCCTAGAGCTCTTTTCGATCAGCATCAGTATGCAACTGGTCCAAAACAGGCAGGGGATTCTTCATGAAATACTGAATCATCAGGATTATATAAAGAAGGAAAAAGGTCAGCAAATGAGGGCTCTACATAGCTAGATGCCTAAATCAAGGACGCAAAGCTATTGTTTAGGGTACCCACAGCATTTACTAAATACATATCTAAGCAAACACTGTAGTTTTTAGAGAAAGATGAAGAAGGGAACCTAATGAACTCTTGGGCGAAGTTTAGCTCAACTAGAAGAAAAGAGCCCTGAGAAAATTTGCACCTTGAGAAGAATAAGGTTGTCAATTATAGCTGAGGTAAGCAATAAGCAGAATGCCAGAATGCAAACGAGAGTAAGACATCTTCTACTAAGTGCATCTGAATAAATTTGATGAGCCTGTAGAGTCTTTATGAAAAGAACCCTAGTTGTTATTTATGACATCACAAGAGTACTTCTCTAAACAACTCAACTATGGAATTCAGGGAACTCTGGAATCATGAAACTATGGAAAAGAAGATAAACCTGATAATTCCAAATGTCTCATAACAATGAAGTGTCGACTATCATAGTCTTGGAGTTCAATTTGATATGTAGGTTACGTTAATAGAAAAGGAAGAAATTTTGCTTCAGAAAAATCACACGTCTAGTCAGATTTCTACTGATGCAATCCCAATAACACATTAGCTAATTGAAAGAATCCAAATTAAAACATAAATAATATAATTAATGTGGAAATCTGAAGAATCGTTTTCATTCAAATGCTTTATAGATACAAAATTTCAAATAAATAGTTCTTGAACCAAGAAATATAAGAATCAAAATTGAGAAAGCAACTTTCTAATTTCAAGCATTATAAAGAACTATCTTGAGACAATTTTCTAAATATAGAATCCAAGTCACTCAGAAATACACGCGAAAATATAATCTCTTAAAGACTTCATGCGCCACGCAACCTTCTGTACTCCTCCAAAATCAAGAACCTGAAATTTGATAATATATGCGGTCAACATACAATTATACTCAGTGTGGGAAATTATGTAACATTGTCCAAGTTAATAAAACGGTGAACACATACAACCACTTCAATGTTAAGGTTATTTTACATTGTGAATATAGACTTTATCGTATTTGACTCATCAGTGAGTCCCTAGCAATATTTGTGCACAAATAAATGAGAGCACCTTACGGGAACTATATAATTGTTGGTGGTGCTACTCACCAACTTCATAACTTCATACAAGGCCAATACATAATTTTCAAGTGTACTACATATATTTCAAAGGCATAAACTAAATACATCTCACACGATCACTGGAATTGGAAAATAACTCAAGCAATCAAATCAAAATCAACATCTTATTCACACTGCACACAGTCACATAAGTTGAACAATAATTTCATAAGGGCATGACCTAGACTAAGATTAAATAGTATATTTATGTAAGGGTAGAAAGTTAAGTTTGAAAACTCTTATTCAGATTTCAGGGCAAATTGGAAGCTGCTGAAAAAAAAATTCAGAAATGAATAACAGTTCTCACTCTACTCTCTTTCTTCCTCCTTAAGTCTTCTACTTCTTTCACAACTGTTCTTTCAAGGATATAATTCAACTATAGTTCTATTACAATCTCACTAGGTTCACTACATTTTGTATCTTAGAACCAGGTTGTTAGTCACTGCTGAGAGCATCCAATTTAAGGACCTGCATGAAACCAAAAAGAAAACAAAAAGTGAGATGCAATCTTGCAACTGATTCAATGAAAACGGAAAGAGCATAACTTAGTAGCCAGATACCAAGAATTGAATATTCCGAAGTTTGATGGTTATAAGGAAATGTTAGATTCTAACACAGGGTAGGAGTCCTTTTGCTTCACTCCGGTCATACTAGTGAAGAAAGAGTTACACATAGAGGGTGAATGTGGACACATGTATCTTAGCACCCTTAGTCTGGTATCAATGGGACTACACGAGGCTCAAGAGAAATTTGAATTGACCAAGAATGAATGCTGAAGTAACTAAATAATTAAGGAGTGCGAGGAATATCAGATGAACAAAAGGGAACATAGGAAGGGCAACTCCAGCCCCTGCCTATTCCACAAAATGTCTAGTGTCTAGACTCATATTTCCATGGGTTTCATGCCAACTAGTATTGGATGAATTCGAGGATAAATGCAGTGTTCAATGTCTTGGTATTGAAAAAGTGTGGGTTCAAAGGTCATACCTTTGCATGAGCTTCTTGCAACTAATGCCAGCGGAAAGAAGCTGGGCCATACGTCCCATGGAAGATACAGTCAACAAGCTCGTGATTTAGTGGTCAAATGCTGGTCCGGATAGTGATTTGGAGAAAAGAAGAAGCTTGATGGAACCCTAATTGAGCTAGGTCAGTAGATCTCCCAATGAAATAGGAGGAGAAGAACTTGGGAATTCTGAAATAGTGATAAAAAGGGATTGTTATCACCACCTTCCTTGTGTGACAATCTTGCCAACTGAAATTGAAAGAGAGTTGCTGCAGCTGTGTTCCATGTTATTTTACTTTCAATTTGAAAATGGTTTTAGCATTAAGATTAATTACTTTATTTCAATTATAAAAGTTCAATAATCTGGACAAACATTAGTGTTTATTCATGTAAAAGCATCCAAAAATGTCTAAGAACTAAGGAAAAAAGAGTCCAAGTAATTCCTTTCCATTGGCATCTTTATCTAGTCTTGTCATGTGCCCTACAACACGACGAATTAAGCAGGGACATCTTTGTCAAAATGAGGAAATCCTTTAGTGCACAATGTGCACTGTCTTTTGCAATTGGTTCAGACACTTCAGCTCGTAGGAGACTCTACATGAAACACTGACTCACCAGCTGATGGAAACAGGCAAAGGTCAGGAAAAGTGGGCTCTACATCTCTAGATACCTAAATCACAAACGAAAAGCTATTGGTTAGGCAATTCATCAGTATCCACCACTTTTAAGCAGTAGACTAAATACGAATCTCAGAAATAGTGCGGAGTTGGAGAAAGATGAATGATAGAGAGGTCTCGAGGGATGACCGAAGGAGAAATTTTATATATAATATGGAGGAAACGTGAAACTCAGAACCTCCGGTTTTGCCCAAGCCGAAGCCCTCAACAATAATAATTCCAAATCTGAAATCTAAAACCCTAACATTGATCTATAAATACTAATAATTAACCCTAAGCCCACGGATAAGCCCGTTGGCACTAAACCCAATAACCAAATTACAATAATTAATAAATAACAATTTGAATTAAGAATTCAAAATAAGAATCATTGTCCTATCAATTGCCGCCATTGCCGGAACAGCCTTGTCCGCAAGGCTGAATCAGTACTGGTTAGAGAGTTCGAAACGCCGCAGCTCGGCGTTAATGGGTGGCACATCGAAATCAGGCTCCTAGTCCAGTTCTCAAGACTGCGCAGGCTGTCCCGATTCGTCGTCAATGTCGGCCTCGAGAAGGACAACTAGTGTTGCTGCAGGACACTTTTGAAACAACCCGTATTGGGCTCCGCAACGATAACATTTATCCTTGGCTCGGTACTCTGCCTGTTGTGCTGGGGTGAGACGTCGGGAGCTTCGGGTCTCAGAAGCCTGTGGTGAACGGATTGAGGGAGAGTCCGATGACTGTATGGGCATGGGAAGCGGATAAGAGAATGTTGTTGTACTACGTGAAGCGTGGCTGGAAGCGAACGATGCACGAGACAGTCCATTAGGCGGTTTGGTGGCCCGAGCAATTCGCCAAGCTGCTCGAATGGCAGCGAAGACGTCCATCAACTCCAAGTCGGGTAGGCAATCACGAATATCAGGCAGTAAACCCCCTAAACCCACCAGAAAGATGCCCAAATACTGCTTCGGAGGTAAGGCCGGTAATTTGGCAACCCGTTCCTCGAACAGGGATAAATAATCCTCTAGTGTCCTTGTTTGTCGGGTAAGGTGCATGGTTTCGTAGGCATTGATCGCCGAACTGTCGCCGAAACAAGCGATGATCTTGGCTGGAAAGTCACGCCATGAGATGGAAGAGGCCCGACGGAGCACCCATTGGGCCCAAAACATTGCCTTGTCAGACATGGCGATGAGTGCGAGTTGAACTTTGTGTTCGTTCTCAGTGTGGTGCACCAAGAAGTATTGATCGGCTTGCACAAGCCACGCTTATGGATCAGCCCCGTCGAAGGGAGGCAAATCCATTCGGGGAAGTGGTGTGGCCGCGGAAATGAAGGGAGGCGGGGCAGCAGACGCTGCGTCACCTGCTGGGCAGGCTCCGGGCGCGCTGCCGGGGGCTGGCGGGCAGCTTGCTGGCGCAGAACTCGCGGCTGGAGGAGGACCGGACATGGAGTCCAATTTAGTCATGATGGCAGCCAGCATGTGTTGGAGATCTTTCACCGACGAGCCCAGCCCGTCCACGGTTTGTTGGAGATCTTTCACCGACGAGCCCAACCAGTCCACGTTCTCGGCCAGGTCGCCGACTTTGGAGTGGAGACTCCTCATAGACCTCTCAACCTCCTCAATAAGTTCGGTATTCGTCGGCATGTCGGACCAAATTGATAGAGTGAGGTCTCAAGGGATGAACGAAGGAGAAATTTTATAAATAATATGGAGGAAATGTGAAACTCAGAACCTATGGTTCTACCCAAGCCGAAGCCGTCAACAATAATAATTCCAAATCTAAAATTTAAAACCCTAACAATAATTTATAAATACTACTCTCTCTGTTACTCTTTAGTTGACACGTTTCATTATTATAATAGACTCGGTTGAATATAAAACGTGTCAATTAAAGAGGAATGGAGGGAGTAATAATTAACCCTAAGCCCATGGATAAGCCTGTTGACACTAAACCCCATAACCAAATAACAATAATTAATAAATAACAATTTGAATTAAGAATTTAAATAACAATTTGAATTAAGAATTCTAAATACTAATCGTTGCCCTATCAATGAACCACGGGAATATAGATTCATACATATGAGGTTTTTCTTTAGAAAAGAATTAAAAGTACAAGAAAACCTGATAATTTCAGGGTGGACTTTGCTTCAATTAGAAAGAAAGCACATAACAATTGCATGAAGAGAAGTATATGGTTGTCAGTCTTATAGCTGAGGGTTAAAGGAAAGTTCTGTTCTAGTATGCACAATATTTGGATCCTTGAAACTATGAAGATTGAAGAAAAACGATAACTTGACAAAACTCACTGCTCTATAAAATGAACTGAGTACCATTTTCTTGGAGTTTAATGCCTATGTTGTTTACACTCATAATCATATAAGTAATCTTTAGGTGCTCTAAGGAAAAATTACTACTTTATAAAAATGTTTTAACATCTCTCTCTAGTAATTTTAGTATCAATAGACCCAACATTTCCCTTTTGGGCACACAGAAAAGGTAGGAATGATGTTAAATTATTATTCACAAGATATAAAAGAAACGTTAACAAATAAGAAAACTTTATACATATAAATGCGGCAGATCCACCATATAATTCACAAATGGCCGTACACTTTTAGCGACCAAGCAGCAAAGCAATACAAAACAATTTCATTATAACTCAGGCCGAATAGGCATAGCAAATGCATAAACAATCGTCATTATTAATTAATATGTTACAAATTAAAAAAAAAAAGTAAAATAGAACCCAAGCAAAAAAAAAACTATAAGGGCAGGTTTATGTGAAAGTACCTTCAGAGAGCCAACTGTAACCGCATCGAGAGACCGTGAGCATCGACGTCATCAACGCAGAGGCAGTAACGGAGTGGTGCAGCTGCATTGACTCCAGGCACGCACTCAATTCAGCAGGCGATCTCTCGTATACATTCCACAATGGAAAAAACGGACTTTGAGCATTAATTTCACAACCTCATTGCAAATGCAATTATATAGATGAAGGACAGTGGAAGTACCGGAAGATGCGATGAGCTAACAGGGGATTTCTGGAGGGGAGGCGGAACGGTGAGGATGGAGCCGACCTGGCTGGAGACGCCAGCCTCGTGGCGGCATTACGAACGGTTGATGACCGGAAAACGGATCTAGCGGCGGTGGATGCTGCGGAGATAGTCATTTCCCTTCTTTCTGCGTGGATAATTAAAGAATTTGGGCAGAGACGAAAGATCAAGCTAACAATATCTCCCGAAATTGGAGGTTTTGGAGCTAAAGGCCTTAAACCCTAATTCCAAATTTCCTTTAGATTTTTTTTTTTTTTAATTTTCAAAAAAAATAAATAAATATTGAAAATAGATGTTCGAACATCCAAAAAATAGACCATTGAGGTCTCTCCCTCTCCTCTTCTTTGTAGCAATAAAGTGATGACAATTGTCTACATTTCATTGGTTAACTTAATTTTAATGGGATATATAGTTAAAATTGAAATAACTTTTATATAATATATTTTAAAAAATAAAAAATTATATCAAAATTTTTATCATTTCATTATCTATAAATAGAGATCAATCTTGATATACTTTATTACTCGTATTTAGATTGTTGTAATTTAGATACTTAATTTATTTATGTTGTATTTTGTCAAAAATTTTATTTTACATGAAAATGCTGCTTTGTGTTTATGATATTTTTCAATAATAATAGCTTATTTTAATTATTTAAAGTAAAATAAGTTAAAATATGTATAATAAAAATAAAAATAAAAACATTAAATATTGTGGTTGCATAGTTGAAATGGTCATTGATAAATTACAAAAAAAATTGAGGTGGTTGGATTGAATAAAATTAATATAAAAAAAAATAAAATATTAAAATGGTTGGAGTTTTTGGTGGTCATTGATAAACCTATGGGTCTTCTATTTTTCGGGTTCCATTAAAAACGTGGAAGTTCTCGATTTGTATCTTTTGCATTTAATTTCCTAGAATTAATTTATTTACATTTGGAATAAAATTTAATAATTAAAATGTATTAATTGTTAAAAAAAATCATTCGCTAAAATAAAATTAAAAACTTAATGATTACTTTTTAAAGTTTCAACATGTTACACAGAATATTACAACAATTACGATATTTGTATTTTATCTGATTTGTTATCACCTTGTTGAAAATATTGCAATCCCAATTGTCACACTCTTATGTATCAGAGCATAGATTGTAGATATTGCAATACTCAAGAGTTGTGTTTTAAATATAACTAGTTCGTAATTTTTATACTCGTAATTTCACATAGCATAACATTTCCTTCTTGCAATCCATCTAATTTTGAAATAAATGCACCTCACTATGCGCTTGACCTCAGGAAGATGCTTGTATCGATTCTTAACAGCCTCCAGATATTCATGGTTTTTACGCTCTCTTGGCAAAAACTGCAAGTATGCAAATAAAGTGCATTTAATAAGTTGAATGTATGCTAAATATTTTATGAAAATATTGTAGCTCAAAACTAAATGAGAAGGTAAATATTCATACAACTCCCAGTTGCTCAGATGCTTTGGCCTTCCACAGTCGAAGGTTTGTGTCATAACTACCAGAAATAATGTAACTTCCATCATTACTGAACTTAACAGAAAAGACCCCATATATAAATGAGAGGATAATATGCATTAGAACATTTATTGAACACATAAAATTGCCAGATAAACACATAACAGAAGAAGCATTAAAATATTAAAAGTAATAAATTCCAATTGACCTTTGCATTCTCTTAGTATGATATATTTCTTGGCTGTGACCACCATTATATTGGAATATTCTAACCTGCAAAGTGCATTAGAGACGATAAAGATGCATCTCAGAAAGAAACGAATTACTAGTAATCAATAAGGATAAAAAGGAGTAGAAATGTTATAGTTCTGTCATAAGATCCAGTTACAAACTCACGACCAGTTGGAGAGTAATCGATATCCATTCTGCATGTAGGCCATGAAAAATTAGTAAAACAAATTTTAAACTGATTAATACGTCAGAACACCAACAATTAATAAGACTATTAAGAAACTAGTAGATGAGACTTACACAGCAGAAACATGATCTCTGTGCCCACATCTCGCCTCCGCCTCATTCATTTTCCGAACATCATAACTATAACAATTGCAATCTTCATTTGCCTGGAGTAGTTTCATGATATATATGACTTCACCAGGGAAAGGAAAAGTAGCTTATAACTCTAGTAATGTATTGTCATACGGGATACCAAATAACTAATTAAATCTGGCAGCCAAATTATACATGTTTGCTGAAAATAAAATAGTCTACCATCAAAATTGAGGGTATATCATATGCACTTTATTTGTCTAAATCAGGAGCTTTATAACTACTAAAATTAGATTAGAAAACAATGTATTTGAAAAGCAGGTGAAACTTAAGGTTGGCCATCTTGAAATATATACTGCATGTCATGAAGAAGACGGTGCAGTTTGAATCTATAGGTAAAGAACAGATCTCTTTACAGATAGAACATACAATGCTTTTGAATTACATCAGAATTTAGTTGTCCTAGTCAAGGTTTTAAAAGGCGTTTTTCGCCTCAAGGCGTTTTTTTATTGAGGCGCGAGGCGTAAGCCTCAAGGCGAACCGAGGCGTATACTCGAGGCGTAAAGTTAAATATGTTATATTAATTTAAAACCCACCATAATATATATTAAATAATTACAGAAATTAAAGATAATTATATTAATTATTAACAATTTAACATATAAATATATAATTACATATAATTATATTAAGTTATTAACAGATAATTAAACCTTAATTACAGATATTATATTTACATATAATACAGAAATTAAAAATAATTACAGAAAATTAGAAATTAAAGATATTATATTAAATTACAGAAATTAATATACATATATACAATTACATATACATATATACAATTACATAAATTAACAATTACTGAATTACATATACAATTAAAGGTCGCGTGTAATACAGAAAAATACAATTACATATACAGAAAAATACAATTACATATACAATTAACAATCCGACAAGTTCAATGCTTGTAATACAGAAAAATAGAACCTTAAAGGTCGCGTGGCTGCTTCGAGGTGCGCCGCTGCTTCCAGACGTGCGCCGCTGCTTCGCCGGAGGTTCGCCGCTGCTGCTTCGAGGTCGCGCGGCTGCTTCCAGACTGCGTCGATGCTTAATTTGATTTTTCTGTAATACCCTAATTATAATTCTAATTGATGTATATTTATCTAATTTATTAAATTTGGGGCAAGCCCATTCAAAATTGAAAAGCCCATATCAAAATCAGCCCAAAATTGAAAAGCCCATATCAAAATCAGCCCAAAATCTGTTGGATTCTTCTCTGCATGAGGCGTCCGCCTCAGAAGCGCCTCAACCGCCTCGACCGCCTCGACGAGCCTCGAGGCGCAAGCCTCGCCAACACACATGAGGCGCTGCCTCAGGGGCGGTTTTTACCCGAGGCGTACCGAGGCGCGCCTCGAGTACGCCTTTTAAAACCATGGTGCTAGTGAATAAGGTGGCCAATTAAAACTGAGGTTAAGCAATAAGCTGTATGCCATAATGCAAACGATTGTCGACATCTTCTACTAAGAGCAAGCATATTAATAAATTTGATGTATAGAGTCCTTATGAAAAGAACCCTATATATTAGTTGTTAATTCTGACCTCAGGAGTCCTCTAAACAACTTAATTGTGGACTTCAAGGAACTCTGGAATCATGAAACTATGAAAAAGAAGATAAACCTGATAATTCCAAATGCCCCATAAAAATGAAGTGTCGTAGTCTTGGAGTTCAATTTCCTATGTAGGTTGCATTCATAGAAAATAAAGAAAATTTGCTTCAGAAAAATCACTCATATCTAGTCAAGTTTCTCTTGATGCAGTCCTAACACTTTATCTAATTGAAAGAATTCAAATTTAAACATAAATAATATAATTAATGTAGAAATCTGAAGAATTATTTAAACAAACCAAACCAAACTAATTTTCTTTTGCATCAAACCAAATTAAAACCAAACTAAAATAAAATTAGTTTAGGTTGATTTGGTTTAGACCATTTTTAGATAGGCGATGTTTCTTCTAGCTATATTTTTATTACTCAAATGAATTTCTTGGTGCTATAATATTTTTTATTTATTCTAATTATAAAATATTTAACATTATCTTAATTTCATATCCATAATAAAATGAATGTTTTATAAGTTATCTTGAAATAAAAAAAAATTTAAACCTTGATTATATTTCATATTCTTTTATTGAATAATGTATATTATATTTATAAAAGTCATAATATACTATTATTGCTATTTAATTATGTAGAACCTATCTCTATTTGGACACAATTTCCTTATTTGGACATCTAACTAAACTTGACACATTCTTAAAATAGTAAAAGTTATCCCTGTAGATCATACCACATTTATCACTCTTACACTACTTTATACACTCTCCGTAATAATCGTACCCAAAAATTTTGTGTCATCCTTATTCGAACGGAGTATTATAAAGGAGGGCATATAATATTATATATTGAATATAGTAAGTAGTATATACCAAAACATCGTAAGTGGTAATTGGTATGTGCCTCAACATATACATCTTACTTTCATAAATATATATTTTTTAATTTACACAAATGCAGATAAAACCCATAAGAAAAATAAATAAATAAACTTAGTAAAAAATAAATTAATTTCTATGGTAATACAAATATTCCCTCCGTCTCAACTAACTTGAGTCGTATTCCTTTTTGGGTTGTCCCAACTAGCTTGAGTCATTTCCTTTTTAGGAAACTTTTATTACACATACAAATTTATACTCCCTCCGTCCCGCTAGATTAGACGCATTTTCCTTTTTGGGACGTCCCGCTAGATTAGACGCATTTCTATTTTTGGCAACTTTTACAACTTAAAAGTGATGTGGGCCATTATCACCAAAAGCAAATATAAAGCAAATATTGGTTTCCGATCCAAAAGCAAATGCGTCTAATCTAGCGGGACGGAGGGAGTATAATATATATTTCTATCATCATTTTATACTTTAAACATACATACTCCTTAACTCCTTAATTCTCATGCCAAAAAGAAGTGCCCCAAGCTAGTTGGGACGAAGGGAGTATAAAAATTAGTTAAACTACGACTGCAGCTTCACTTTATCCTCCTCTTCCGCTGCAATCGACTTCTTGCAATGAGCAATCGCCGCCTGCAACTCCTCCATGGTGCTGTCGCTCTTTGTCGTCGTTGCTGTCGCGCCGCCGCTAGCCGCCACCAGCAACCCGATGTTTGATGGTGACGTCCTCATCGTCGCTGGCGCCGAGAACTCTTCTCACCTCCCGTCGTCATATTCTTCTCCTTCCTCAACCTTAAATTCCCAGAATACGAGAATGCCGCCGGCCGAAAAACTCGACGGACCTCCGCCTCCGCCGGTTCCCCAGCAATAGGAACGACTTCACGAACCTCACGTACATCTTCAAGAGCTCGAATCTCGATTTCCTCTTCTACCTTCAGGGCGGCGATTTTTCTCTACCTTTCCCCTCCAGCACATGGCGGCTCTCGATCTCATCATCATGGCAGCGTAGGTGGTGGTGGTGCTGCACGTGGCCGTCACACCCCGCTACCATCGCGTTGATTGTTGTCGTTTTCGATTCCGCTGATAATTTCATATGTAGTCAAACACAAACTAAATTAAAAGTTTGATTAATATGGTTTCAAACCAAATCATTTTACTCAAAATCAAACCAAACTATTGGTATTTTGGTTTATAAAATTTCAAATCAAACCAAACTAAATTATAAATCAAACCAAATCAAACTATAGATATAGGGTTTCAAATAAATAGTTCTTGAACAAACAAACATAAAAATCAAAATTGAAAAAGAAACTTTCTAATGTCAAGCATTATAAAGATCTATCCTAAGGCAATTTTCTAGATAAAGAATCCAAGTCACTTAAAAAATACACGCAAAAATATTATCTCTTAAAAGAATTCATGTGTCATTCAACCTTTCGCACTCCTCCGACATCAAGAACCTGAAATTTGATAATATATGCAGTGAGCATACATCTATACTCGGTGTGGAAAATTATGCAACATTGTTCAAGTTAATAAAACGATAAACACATACAACCAATTCAATGTTAAGGTTATTTTACATTGTGAATATAGACTTTATCGTATTGGACTCATCAGCAAGTCACTGACTCCCTAGCAATATTTGTGCACAAATAAGTGAGAGCGCCTTACGGGAACTATATAACTGATGGCAGTGCTACTCATCAACTTCATAATTTCATTCAAGGCCAACATATAATTTTCAAGTGTACTACAAATATTTCATAGGCATAAATACATCTCACACCATCACTCAAATTGGAAAATAACTCGAGCAGTCAAATCAAAATCAACATCTTATTCGCACTGCACACAAGTCACATAAGTTGAACAATAATTTCATACAGGCATGACCTAGACTAAGATTAAATCAATGTTTGAAAAAACGTTTTGTGCCTCGAGGCGTTTTCCCGGTGCCTCACGAGGCGTAAGTTTCGAGGCGATACGAGGCGTAAATTCGAGGCGTAAATCATAAATTTACGTATAAATTACAAGTCAACACATAAAAACATACCAATTGCATAAAAACACATCAAAAATATGATCCAAAGTTCCAAACTACTTATAAATCTTAAAAGTTTTAAATGCAAGTCTAAAATATCAAATTAAAAACAAAGAGTCACAATAATCAAAGGTCCAAGAAACTGGAGTATCTTTATCACCATCACCATCACCATCACTATGACCATCACTATCTTCAAAATCCTCCTCTTCATCAAAATCATAATCCTCCTCGTCGATCAATGTGAAGTTGGATTGATGACTCTTCTTTTTTCTTATATAGTATAATAATTAATATCTAATTTATATATATATATATTAGATAAATAGGAGAGAGCAGGAGATGCTTGCTTGAGGAGGGAGTGTGAGATGATGGAGAGAAGCGTGGAGAGACGTTGAGTGTGAGAGTGAGGAGAGAGCGGCGCCTCAGGTGATTAGATTAGGTTTAATTATGTCTATTTTATTAGAACAATAGGTTTAAAAAGCCCATACAAGCCCAAACAGTAAAAGAGCCCAAAAAAAATTAAATTCTGTTTTAAAATATAGCAATCAGCCCAAATATCCGAGGCGTGCGCCTCAGGTGCGCCTCAGCGCCTCAGTGCGCCTCGTGCGCCTCGACTCATCCGAGGCGTGTGCCTCGCCCGGACTCCCAGAGGCGACGCCTCATACACGCAAGCCTAACGCCTCTTTCTGAGGCGCGCCTCGAGGCGCGTTTCAATTGCGTTTTTTTAAACAATGGATTAAATAGTTTATTAATGTAAGAGTAGAATGTTAAGTTTGAAAACTCTTATTCACATTTCAGAGCAATTAGGGAGCTGCTGAAAAAAAATCAGAAATGAATAACAGTTTCTCACTCTACTCTCTTTCTTCCTCCTTAAATCTTCTACTTCTTTTAAAACTGTTCTTTTTAGGATATAATTCAACTATTGTTCTATCACAATCTGACTAGGTTCACTACATTTTGTATCTTAGAACCAGGTTGTTAGTCACTGCTGAGGGCATCCAATTTAAGGACCTGCACGCAGCACGAAGCCAAAAAGAAAAAAAAAGTGAGATGAAATCTTGCAACTGAATCGATGAAAACGGAAACAGCATAACTTAAAATGCACTTAAATGGAACATATCTCTGGAATGGGTACAAAGTATGAACATTTGAAGTTGTTGAATCTGGACAAGGGAAAAAGGGTTGCTAAAGAAGAATCCATATGGGAAATCCTAATCCCATAAATTAAAATAGAAACTTAGCGGAATCAGGCTTCTTCAGGTCTGTCCAACTAAGGTTGGATATTGATTCCCTCAAGCATACTCTCATGCAGCTTAAGAGCCAGATACCAAGAATTGAATATTCCAAAGTTTGATGGTTTTAAGCATCAACATCCTTTTAGGACATTCAAAAATCATCAACGGTGAGATTGAGATGGTTATAAGGAAATGTTGGATTCTAGAATGATTACACATGGTAGAAGTCCTTTTGCTTCAATCTGGTCATACTAGTGAAGAAAGAGTTACACATAATCTTAGCACCCTTAGTCTGGTATCAATGGGACTACACGAGGCTCAAGAGAAATTTGAATTGACCAAGAATGAATGCTGAAGTAACTAAATAATTAAGGAGTGCGAGGAATATCAGATGAACAAATTGGAACATAGGAAGGGCAACTCCAGCCCCTGCCTATTCCACAAAATGTCTAGTGTCTAGACTCATATTTCCATGGGTTTCATGCCAACTAGTATTGGATGAATTCGAGGATAAATGCAGTGTTCAATGTCTTGGTATTGAAAAAGTGTGGGTTCAAAGGTCATACCTTTGCATGAGCTTCTTGCAACTAATGCCAGCGGAAAGAAGCTGGGCCATACGTCCCATGGAAGATACAGTCAACAAGCTCGTGATTTAGTGGTCAAATGCTGGTTCGGATAGTGATTTGGAGAAAAGAAGCTTAATGGAACCCTAATTGAGCTAGGTCAGTAGGTCTCACAATGAAATAGGAGGAGAAGAATTTGGGAATTCTAAAGTAGTGATAAAAGGGGACTGTTATCAATACCTTCCTTGTGTGACAATCTTGCCAACTGAAATTAATAGGGTTGCTGCAGCTGTGTTCCATGTTATTTTACTTTCTTTCAATTTGAAATGGTTTTAGCATTGAGATCACTTTATTTCATTACTTTCATGCAAGATTAGGTGAAGAAAAGAACTTGTTTGTGGGACCACGCTTACTCTTATTTACAAGAATCTGAGAGCAGCAAAATGAATTAAGTTTCTCTCTCTACTAACTTTCTTCCTCTCAGTCTTTGTACTATCTCTCAATCCTTTTCTCAACTCTAAAGCAGCTAATAATCTATTACAATTCAACTGGATCCATATACCTCAACAACAAAACTGATATTGTAATCCAAAGAATCACAAACTAATAAAATCCAATGATTTACCATAGATAGATCTGTCAAGTACATAACTATAGTTAAAGCTCTCCAATAAAATATTGAATCCCAAAGGAAGATTAAAAAGACATCGTAACTAGGGGATGCGATTTACACTAGCAAATACCTCGAAATAGAAATTTCCTAATTTCCACAAGTTGAACTTTCAATAAAATTTAAATATATAGTTTAAATAAATAATTGAATTCAAGTTGTGACACCCAACACTTCCCTTCGGGGCACATAGATGATAGAGAGTGTTGAAGTTGAGATCTCTTACAACATATATATAAGCAGGGTAGAAATACAAAAGAAAATCGTTGTGCACATAAATGCAGCACATCCAGCAGGCAATGTAGAGAAAAAGAGCAATGCAAAGAACTTCATGATGGTTCAAACCAAATGTGATGAGATATCACTGACCATGGTCCATTACAACTACATATTTTCTAAAATAAGCACACAAACTAAAGCTAACGAGCTAATAACGAAAACTTAATTAAAAATTTAAATAACATTAAAAAAAAGTAAATGGGAAAGCACCTTCAGGGACCAAACCATAACCGCATCGAGAGATTGTGAGCATCGACGTCATCAAAACTGAGGCAGTGAGTCTGTGGTATGGCTGCATTTAACGCACTTAGTTCAGCACGGGACCTGTCATATACATTGCACCATAAAGAAAACGACTTTATAAAAAGTAAATTCACAATCCACCAGCGTATAGATGAAGCAGAGAGTAAAAATACTGAAAGATGCGGTGAGCTAGTAAAGGAGTTCTTGATGGGAGGCGGAACGCGGAGGAGGGAGCAGACTTCGCTTGGGACGCCAACCGCGCGGCGGCCCTATGGACGGTTGAAGACCGGAAAACGGACATGGCGGCGGCGGATGCGGCGGTGATGCCCATTTAGCTTCCTTGTGATTATGAATTTGGGGGGTAATAAGGGCTCTGGAGCTTAGTAAAAAATTGAAGGGTTTTTGGAGCAAAAGGACTTAAACCCAATTGACAATGGCTAAGGGAGTTTTTGGAATTTGGATCGGAATTCAGAGTTAGGTTGTGCCTATTATTCTTCGTTTGTTCTAATTTTTTTCAATTACTTTAAGGACTTCTTTTCCTTATTCTTTTTACTGGTTTTGTTTTTGTGGATCTGCCTTTACATTTTGAATTAAATGAAAACAATAAAATTATTGCAAGCCATTTGTTTTTTAGATACTCTTGCTTTATTCATGTTTTACCTAAATTGTAAAACTATCTTGTCAAATTCAATTGTTTGGTAGCCCTTAAAATTTAATAGGTCGGCCCGCTTTATTTAATTGGCCCGGTTAAATAACAATATTTTAGTCACTTATGTAACCCTCAGACACCATGGGATAAAATTATGGAAGCTGGAACAGTATTTGATTTTGGACACAAAATAGCAAACCCTCATTGCATATGCACATAACTTTGAAAAAATTTCACCCCCAACTAAGAAATTTTCTCTCTCAATCATCTGCAAATATGAAAGAGCAATCGGTCGGAGGAGCAAAGAAGGGCTTCAAAACTTCATGTGTTGAATTGCCGACGACGGAGACTGGTACTTGCCTAAATCTCCATTAATTCTTTGAAATCTATGCATATACCCACATGGATGGAATGGGTGATTTGAATTTTGCAATTAATGATTCAGATCTATACATACTTAATTGAATTTGAGTAGAGAGAAATTTATGTAAAATATATGTGATGTTATTTGCCCCTCAAACCATGTACAAGCCTCTTTGTTTCTCAGTCCGTTAAGGACGATTTTTTGGAAATTTCTTTGAAATGGGTGTATAGATAATGACGGCCGCTAGGTTAGAATTTGAAGATGGGTTAATAGAATTTGCCATATAAAATAGGCTACCAAACAAGTTTTAAGTTATTTAATTTTATAAATCCTTATGTACCAAATAACAAAAAAGGAACTTCCATTTATTTTTTGTGGGTCAATCTTATTTTATCATAACATAGTATATATCCTAACCAGACTACCAAACACTGCCTTAATTTATTTTATTGCATACGAATCATTTTAAGATAAGTATGCATGCATTAAGTTTCAAACAAGCGATCAGCCTTAGTTATAACTATAAAGTAATTAAGATTGAATAAAATATCATGATTTATGTAACAAACAACTCTTAATTGATAGACGAACAAATATGTAGATGATTTATGAAACTGATTTTGAGTAATCCTACAACTTTATAATACATATTAATAATTCAAATTAGACCTCAATTACTATCATCCTCTACCTCTAGGAATTATGAAACTTAAAGAATTAAAGCCTAATGCTCAAACATGTTTTCCTTCCGTGACAACTGGACTTTAGAAATCTTTACGTCACTGATGCTTTCTTTTCAAACTTTGCAGAGGAAAATTGTGCAACAAAATGAATCACAAACAATCCAACTGGGGGAATAACTAAATAATTTTAAAATTTAAATAAATAAATAAGCAAGAGTACTCAGAACATATTCGATATGCTTTCATGAGAGAGAGGCTCGTCCTGAGTTTTCTTGTTGCTGGCAAAAAAACAAAACAGTACGAGTATGTTATTTTTACAATAGTGGAGAAATAGAGTAGCAATAAGCAAAACCTAGCTACATTCTCAATTCATCAGCAACAATTATAAATTGTGATTAAGTAGATTTACATGTGAGTTGGTTTTCAGCAACATACTTGATTGAGTTAAGAAATTTGTACCTGTCTTTGTTTGAAGGGTCGTCTTGCGGTTTCATAGCAGGGAATAGCAAGACTTCCTGCAGGCACACATAAAATTTAAGAGTTCCAAATTTCCAATAATATTAAATAATAAGCGCTATCAAAAACTTTTAAGTTCATGGATGACCTTTATATTCTGTGAATCAGTTAATAACATTGTCAATCGATCAATCCCCAAACCCCAACCACCGGTTGGAGGTAATCCATATTCAAGTGCAGTGCAGAAAGTCTCATCCAATGCCATTGCTTCATCATCACCGGATTGTCGGTCCTGGTTAGAATGCAATGAAAGATCTTTAGCGCATACACTACTAATGAAGTTGCTACCAACGTACGAGACAAAGTAATGACATTTTAGGTTAAAACCCCATTGATACCTTGAGTTGGTCTGCAAAACGTTGGCGTTGCACCACAGGATCATTTAACTCGGTGTATGCATTGCAAAGCTGTCGGGTTCCAAAACATATGTTGAATCAACCATTAGTACTTTGGAAAGAAAGAAAAGAGGAAGATATGAGTGATATTCAGAGTCACATACTTCATGTTTGTTGATGAACAACTCGAATCTTTCGGTTAGGCCTTGTTTTGACCTATGCGACTTTGCCAATGGACTCATAATCTCAGGATGGTTGATGATGAAAGTTGGGTTTATGCACGTCTCTTCAAGAAAATTCCCAACAAGCTATATTCATCATATAACAGGACAAAAGAGTGAGATAGCAAGACAAACAATGCCAGAGATTAAAACATGAAATAGAAAGAGAATGGAGAGATAGAAATAAAAAAACATCCAACAGGCAACAGTATATCGGATATGATGAATATTTGACTACAAAGGTTCGAAGCAAATTTAACTTCAAACAAGATACACTTCAATTTGCAGAAAGAGTAAAGAATTAATTTCACTGCATTGTAATGTATCTTAACAATAGAAGAAAAACGCGTATGCAGTTATCTTACTTTGTCTAACAACCTAGTAGTTGTTTGAGGAGGAGGGCATTTAATTTCAAACTTCGCACATGCCTCAACCAGATATTTATTGGCTTCCTCGCTGGAAAGGTCCTTAGGTATATTTAAATTAGCCATCTTTTCCAATTCATCTATCATATCAACGCGCCTGTAGAAAACACAACATTAAAAATACAAATATAGGAATAACTAAAATTATTGACAAGTTGAGGACCTGAAAGGAGGAGTAAAGTCAATCTCAATAGGGTCATGATCCAACCCATTGGCATGATATTTAATTTTATAGCTACCTGTAAGTTCCTTCACCATACCTACCAACACAAATTGTTCTTGAGAAAGTCAGGAACAAAAATTAAAAATAATAAGATTTCAAGTTGTAACAATGAATCCACCTACCGCTGAGCATATCTTCAGTAAGCTTCATCAGGTCATTGTAATCAGCGAAAGCCATGTAGAACTCACAAGTGGTGAACTCGGGATTGTGAGTTAGATCAATTCCCTCGTTCCTAAACTGCTTTCCTATTTCATATACACGGTCTAAACCACCAACAACCAGTTCCTTGAGATAGAGCTCTGGGGCAATTCGCATGAAAAGTTTCAAACTCAGGTCATTGTGATGCGTCACAAAAGGCCGAGCAGCAGCTCCCCCAGGAATCATATTCATCATGGGTGTTTCAACCTTTGAGAAAATTAAATGTGAGATAAGATCAATCTGGAGTGATGATCTAGTGTGAACAAAGCACTAAAAACCATACATAAACAGAGAAATACCTCCAAAAATTTGTGTTCATCCAGAAAACGCCTGATGTATGAGATGATTCTTGATCTCGTCCTGAATATTTCTTGAACCTCCATGTTCAGCATCAAATCCAAATAGCGCTGCCTATACCGTGTTTCCTACAGTTAAATATTATCTTTAAGCATTCCCAAAGAAGGCTACATGTACATAGGAATTATATTATAATATAATAGAAAGATTATATGGCGTATGAATAAGATTGGAAAATATATGGTTATATAGTTGACAAATCATGTTTGCAGCAGATAAGCAGCTTCCGCATCCATGGTTACAACATGTGTATCGACATGCATGTATGCAGGAGAACATTTGCATTCCATAAAGAAGCAATTAAGATGAGAGAAAGTTCCAGTAACTTAAGAGTAACTAGGTGAAAGTTGCATGGTACCTGATCCTTCAATATATAAGCCTCGGGATTTCTCCCACTTCCTGGAATCCAAACATCAGTTGTCTGTCCAAAGTAGTAAAACATCAGTAATAAAACACCAAAGTAATAAAACATCAGCAAGTAGAATCGCAATCACCTTGGTGTTCTCTGCTCCAGGACCAAGTTTTTGTCGTGGCATCATGTGGAGGCAATGGGAAAGGACAATAAATGTTTTTGGAAAAATACTGAGCTCTCCCCTTTTACTTTTACCTAAAAGAATGAGGTACTATAAGAGAAGTTCCTGAAGATGCGTAAAAGAATCTACGAGACATAGAGCAAGGGGGCATTACAAAATACGATCTTTATGGCATTACCACATATTTCATAGCTTAAAAAAAAAAGATATATAAACCTGGGAATCCAACAATCCCTACAATATCTCCTCGCTTCACCGAAGAATGAAATCTAGTAAATTCTTCCTCCTCCAGTTCTGATTTCCTACAGTAAAATCCACACAGAAATCCATGGTGAAGATGGTAGTCATTGCATGTAATTTCTTAGGTCATGCAAATTTTTTGTGGTGACAACTGGAATTATAATACACTCATTAAAGGTTCTCCAAAATTATAAGACTTTTTTGCAGATTTATGTTAATTATAATATACTCAACAAAGGTCCTCTAAAATTTTATTGATAAAAGAGTCAAGATGAAGCACAGTTATTCTGATTTTGTACTTTTTTAACCTGAAGAATTGCACATAGCAAAACAATAGGAACTATAAAATAAACACATAAAAGACAAAATTACAACACAATATTAGAACACAGCAAAAAGAGTATTTCTAGGATATTTCAAAAATGGTCCTTAGCTTCCACTAATTTACGTAAACAAAAAAAATGTAAAATAAATTGAACGTGGCACTCTGAAATGAGCTTTCTGATGAAAAAAGTAGGTTAGTCCGATCGAACCACCGAAAGATCACTAAGATCTGAGATTTACAGACAATATTGAAGGAATTATTATATGTTGAATAGTCGATTAAAAAGAAAGCATGCTACTTTTAAGAATAAGGACATTTTAACCCAACATTCATCAAAGCATACTTGAACTACAGATATACCTTGCATCAGTCATAACTTGAACTTTAGCACCTCCACCATGCAAATCATAGAAGAACAGTTTTGATGATGAAGAACGTTTGTTCATAAGCCGGCCTACCAAGAAGTGTATATCCAAAGTTCAATAGAAGCTATTTAAGCTGACTTTTAAATGCAATTCATATAATTGATATGCATTACCAGCTATTCTTTCTTCAACATCCTCCAGGTGATCCCCACTGTTTAGACTTTCATATTTCTTTACATATTCAGGAATCGACAACTGAGCTTCAAATTTGTGAGGATATGGATTGCTACCAGCTTCCTTTTGAGCCGCAAGAGCTCTTAGCCTATTTTCATAATATTGCTGCAAGTAAAACACATCAGAATATCAGCTAAAATATGTCTTTTCAAACCTTTTACATCTTCCTTAAGTATAATAACTTAAAAAAGACCCTTGATGATTACCGAAACAAGATCAACAACATACCGTTGGATCCATGCCCTCATCTTCAGCGGCAGCAGATCTCTTTGTCTGGCCCTTTGGTTTGGCAGTTGCCTGAAATAAATACCACCTCCATCATGAAAAACATAATAAATTGGAAAGACAGAAAATTGCTTTAGCCATTTGCATTCAGTAGGAATTCAGGGAGGGAGTCGATCACCTGCGTTACAAATGGCCTCTTCAAGATATTTACTGACAACAGTGTCCTAAGACTCTTGTTCTGTCATGTCAATTAAAAAAGCAAATAATTGAATCTTGCCACTAGCAAAAAAAACGCGCAATTTGCCAATTTCAACACTTTAGAAACAGACTCTGGGTTTTAATAGAGTTAACATGCTAGCGCAATATGTGATTCAGGACAGCATGAAAATAAAAATATTGTCATTCTTGAGCATAGATGACAATATAAATCTACATATACTCATTTATTTCCAAAGTTATATAAAATAAATAATTGTGGCATTTGTTTAAACTGCTATTTCTTCAAGATATTCTGTACATTAACATTGAAAAGTTCATTCACTCGTTCAGAATTTTTATAGCATTTATTGAAGAACAGTCCCTAAACCGTGCAAAATTGAAAGCAATCTTACTCCGAACGCTTTGATGATCTAATAGTAAATTCATAACAGTCAATATCCAAAACAAATTGGCCCCTAGGAAGAGCCCAAGCTCCAGCCCATTATTCAACTTGTAATCATAAAATGATTTCATCTAAAACTGATGGGAAAATGATAAGAATAGGATCTATTACTCAGTAACATTTCAACAGTTCCTCCGACTATCTTCTCAAGTATATTATGAATTACGTAAATGAGTAAGGGGTAGATAGAGAGATTACCATTTTGCTAATTAGGTGAATCGCTGTGCTGATGAAAAAGTGTATGCACTCTTTTTGTATTGAAATCCTAATTCATCTGTGAACGTCTGACTCTGAAATTGCTAAAACCGTAGAATCAAATATGCAGCTACAGACTACAGTATATCTCTTATAAATTCTTCAAGAACAAAATACTATTGTAAATTAAACATCAATAAAATTGGGCGGCCTAGTACTTGAAAATTATCAACAATTTTTCTATAAATAAAATAGTAAAAAATGAGTTAACATAAAATAAGAATAAAAAATACATGTGTAACAACCCAAATACAATAAATTATTTGCTATTTTATCTGAATTTTACTCATGATATATAATTATTTTATGTCGAGCTTATTTTTATTTTAGTCGGTCTTGCCTCTAATCTGATAGATATCAAAGGATCGTATTTCAATTTCATAATGTTGAACTTGATTTAAGAGAAATTATTATCTTATTTAATATATGAACTCACTTCAATAGAATGGCATGTAGTTATATTTAGAGCAACCTTTAAGAGATAACTATCTCCAAATGAATAATCATTGAACTATATTTAGAGATGAAGTTAGCTGTAGTAGCTAAACCGCCTCTTTATTTCATATTTCAGAACTGTCCATATGAAAATAAAACTCCAATTCACCACAACTCTTTACTCTTTAGAGTTCATTTAGAGAAGCAAGGAAAAAAAATACGCAACAGGGAAAAACATTTCAATAAGCAATCTCTCCCAATTTCTTCAAGGGTAAGTTTTCAGATATCTATTCCTCCTTATTTTGAGAAGTTTCTTTAATTAACAGGAATTTCATTTCAATCATAGAACCCCAAGACAATCATAAATAATCTATAAACTCAAATCCTAAGTGAATATGTGTAATCTGAAACATTTACAACAAAAGTTTGAATAATTAGAATTGAAAATAGAACAATAATTTCTGCTTGAATCATAAAAATCGAGTCTTATCGTATTGAGTTATATCAACTCACTTAGTTGAGGGGCTGCTGGCCGTTCGGCCAAGAGAGAGAGATGAGGTGGGCGGCGCGGGGGCGTCGCAGTGACTGGTACCGGAGGATGAAGGAATAGATGACGGCGTCAGCGGCTCCGGGCTGGGGTTGTTCGGTCGAGAAGGAGAGGAGGAGTATAAGGAGAAGTTGAGGGCTGTGGTTGCCGCTGCTGTCCACGTAACAGAGAAGCACGACGGCGGTGGCAGCCAATTGACACCAAAAATTGTAGAAGAATGGAAGAAGAATATGGTATTGGGAATTTGGGAGTGTTGGTTAAGCTGAGAATTGGTAGGAGAAATAGAGAGAAAAGGGGAATAAGCAAAAATGAGGGAGCGATGAGGACTGAGGAGTGTGTCGTAGTTGTTTAAGGGGACAGAGTAATTAGTTTGGGTTTTAAAATATACTGGAATTTCAACGATTATTAATATTTTATAAAATTTATAAAAAGATTTTACATTATTTTCTTTATTATTATTTATTATAATAAATATATGAACTGCTTATTTATGTATGGTAAAAATCGTTAATTATGTTAATGTATTAATAATAAATTTGTAATCGTTCTAAAATTAATGAAAATATAATTTTACTAACTTGATATATATATATATATATATATATTATAAATATTAAATTCTCGTAAACTTATCTAGTAGTAGACTCGTACTAACAACTTAATATTTTTTTTGAATATAATTTATATACTCATATTCATTCTAAAGTAAGTAAAAATGATTCTAATACTCATTATTATTAATAGAGATGTTCAAAAGAATCGTAATCGGCGGTTTTGAGAACCGAATCATCAAAAATAATTAAAATTCTGAATCGCAATTGTATAGGAAGCGGTTCGATTCCGGTTTCGGATTCAAATGTTCTGAATCGTGAATCAATTGATTCGTCTTACGCCCATATAATAATATGTGTTTAAATTCGAATATATAAAATATATGTAAATAAATATTACTGATGAAAATAACTATATTTGAATATTTATAAAATCTAACAAATTTATTTGAATTTTATATATGTGTATTCATCTCAAAATCGATAAATATCTTTTTACACATCTTTATCCATTAATTATTCATACGTGTTCAACCTAGTAAGGAAATAAACTCAGATTATATTAATTCATTTATTTATATGTATATATACATTCACAATCTGATTAAAAATTAAATAATATATACTCGTGTTTGTTACAAAAGTTAAATATATATAATTTTTATTGAGTGTGAATAATTTATTTAAATTATTTATTTGTAATTATAATGCACACATTTTCTCACATGCCAATAAAATTCAAATTATTTTGTGAAATGAAATACATAAACACATGATCAATTTTCTCATGTGCTCATATAAGTGGATATTTTTATCTCTTATTTTTAAATGTGTATTTTTTTTTAACTTTTATTTATTAAAGTGAGTATTTAATTTTTTCTTATCCCTAGATTATATATATTATATTTTTTTAAATAACATGAATCATTTAATACATTTAAAGTATAATAAATACATTTAAAATATTTACCCACTGATAAAAAAGTTAGTACGTATGTAATAATGAAGTTGAGTGTCAATATCTAATAATGATATACGACCAAAAATTATTAATTTGATTGAAAAATCAAATAGGTATAAAAATATAATCATTAAATATTTTTTTATACTAATGAAAATAAACTCAGATTATATGAACTTACTTATTTATATGCGCCCGCACACACACATATATATATATATTTATAATCTAATTACAAATTACATATATATACTCGCTTTTTATTCAAAAAGTAAATATTAAAAACAAGAAAATTTGAAGTGTTGTATTAATTTGATATATTGTAAAGGTGAAGATAAAATTAAAAAAATTGTGTATATTTAGATATCTAAATTCATGGTCGAATTGTGGAATTGAGAATAAAATGACATGAATTGAATTCAACACTTTCCTGAACAAAAAATACATACGTTTATATATCTTCAATTATTATGATAAATAATTACGAATGCTAATTTTTTATTAAAGATTAAATAAAATACATGTAAAGTGTAATAATATATAAAAACGTTTAAAATATATACCTGATAATAGATAACTTAATATGTAGATAATAATGAAGCTCAATTTCATTATCTAATAATGATATACGGTAAAAAATCCTCAATTTGATAAAAATATGCACTTAAAAAATAAAAAATACCCACTTTATACGATAATATGATGAATTTCATCATGTGCTCATGTTATTCAAGTTATTTTAAATTTGAATACATGAGCACATGATCAAATTCATGTTATCATATAAAGTGAGTAGTTTTTTATCTTTTAATTTTTAAGTGGGTATTTTTTTTATCTTTACTTATTCATGTGAGTATTTTAGCATTTTCCCCTAAATTAATATTAATTAAAAATTATTCAAACTATTGCAAATCATAATACACTCATAAAAACGACTGTGTCAATTTTTATATCAAATAAACTATTATTGTTTAAACCAGTTAAGTTATATAAAATTACATAAGTAGAGGTGTTTCCGATTACAATTTGGAACCTATATGTTCCGAAATTTTAAAATCAAAATAAAACCATTATTATGACGGTTCACGATTTGGAACTGAACCGTGTAGAATGATTACAATTATGATTCTGAATCGTCCTAAAAATTAATACTAATATATTTAAAATTTGAAAACTCTAATTTTAATTATATACTCCCTCCATCCCATTAAACATGATACATTTTATATTCAAATGAATGTATTATAATAATAAAATGTGCCATAAATAATGGGACAGAAGGATTACTATAATCATTTAACTTTTGAGATTTTAATGTTATTTTATTTGTTAATTTAAAAATATAATAATTAAAAAATAAGAATAAATTATTATTATATTATTATATAAAATCACAAAGTGTCATTGGTTTCTAAATTCAAAATTAAAATTTAATTTATTATTAACATATTTATAATTTTTAATGTGTTATTATAAATTATAAAACAAATTGTCATTTATAAAATAAGAAATAAATTGAATCAGGTAAAATAAATTGAGGTTGCTATTCTGAATCACTGCTCATAGTTCCTAAAATTTAAAACTGTAACTGAACCATTTTCTACACAGTCATGATTTGAAATCGAAGCGTTAATTACGATTACACGCAGTTCTAGAACCACCGATTAAGATTTAATTACAAATCAATCACAATATTTCTGATTCATTTAAATATATGTGTATAAATTATTGAGAAATAAATTATCCCTGTGCAAAGCACGGGTGCATGAACTAGTCTAATATAGAAATCTAGACATTTTTATATAATTTATTAATTTTCATTAGATTTTAGAAGATTTTACATAATCTATATAAATTATCATTAAATATCAAATTAATACTATATCACTATATATATATATATATTAAAATAATACTTAAATATGAAATAATATATAATATGATCTATAATATACATAAAAATAAAAACATAACATAAATATCATATGCTTACATGGAAATAAGAATATATAGTATTATGTATGATTAATATATAGATAAAATTCCAAAAATCTAGAAAAATAGAAAAAAATTAAATGGGAGGTTGAGAGGATTTTAAGGGCTGACGTAGAGAGTTTGGCCGATAGTATATATTTCAATCTATGGGTCTAAAATGTTTCACTTTTAATTAGTTAATTGGGCTTCTTCATTAATGTTAGTAATGGGTCAAGTTAGTAATTAAATAATAATCTTATTAAATTTAATTTGAGGTAATGGGTTAGCTTAATTAAGACTTTCTCGTTTTTCTATTAATTGGAAAGAATCAAATTAGTGTTTATAATTAATAAATAATTACTTCAAAATGTAATATTTCCTCAGTCCACGATTGTTCTTTCCACTTTGACCCGACATTAATTTTAATAAAATAATTTTACTTTGGTAGGTAAAGAGTAAAGTGTAGTGAGTGAAGAATGTGGCTCACATTAATAATGATGTATAGTGTGTAGTTAGTGGAAAACGAGACTCACATTAATAATGATGCGTAGTGTGTAGTGAGTGGAGAATAAGACCCACCTTGATGTGTAGTGAGTAGAGAATAAGACCCACCTTGATATGTCACAATGCGAATCAATTATATTATGTCGCCAATAGCCCGTAAATAGTGTTCAGGATGTCACGGTCCTTGGTATGCCATAATGCGAATCAGTTATGCTATGTCATGGTACCGTATGTGCTTACCGTTTTATTAACTTGGACAATGTTAGCATAAGATCCCACATTTAGTATATTTTTTATATGCTCATCCTCCACATTATCATTTTCAGGTAATTGGAGAGTGGAGATGCGTGACATATTAAATGACATACCAGTTATTGCATATTATGTATCCTCATGTAGGGGTGAACATGGTTCGGTTCGGTTACCGAACCAAAAAAATAATGAAAATTGAAAAAAATTAAACCGAAAAATATAAAATCAAAACCGAACCGAAAAAAATCAAACCAAAATTTTCGGTTTGATTTCGGTTAAAAATGCTCACCCCTATCCTCATGCATCTTAAGTACTTATTTTGAAAATGCTATAAAACTTTGATTTTTAGTTTTTGCTCGTCTTGTATTTACAGCATCTAGATCATGAATTTCTTATCATGTTATATCTATCTATCTATCTATCTATTTATCTATCTATCTATATAAATTCCTATGTTGTTTAGTTCCAAAGGTTTTAGTTGAGATTAATTTCTCATATTATTTATAAAAAATAAAATAGGGTCATGCCCATATATAACCATTTTTCAAAAAAGAAAAGTAAATAATAGTCATATTAAAAAAAAAGTAAAAATTAGTCACACTCACAAAATTACCCTCCATTTACTTAAGTTTAATCACGTGATTACATGAAAATTGGTCGTGTGATTACACGAGCAAAACTTGTCGTGCTCGTGTAATTTTTTTAGTATGCTATCTTCTTTGTCATGTGATTACATGAACATAATAAAGACTCGCTGTCGTCGTGTAATTAACTTATTATGCTAAAATTTTGGTTGTGTGATCACATGAACACAACTAAAACTTGTCATGCTCGTGTAATTTCTTTAGTATGTTATTGTCACGCCCCAAATCCCGAGGGACGGCGCACGTGCCAAGGGCGTGACTGGGCGGGGATAAAAGAAGCGGGGAAGAAAGGGGGTGTTGTGTTCATGAGCATGATATAAGAGAGTTGTCCTTGAAAATCGGACAACATCTCCTCTATAACGTTGACTATGCCGTTTTTACAGACCAAACAGCTAACCAATGCAAAGGCAATGTCTATAATAATGAATCTAAAATGAATTGCAATTTGGAGATAATACAGCTCGATTCATGGGAGCGGTAATCCAGAATCCCAAGCGGCCGAATCGTCCAAGATGAAATGAATTGGAGATAATACAGCTCGTCTCGTAGGAACGGTAATCCTGAATCCTCGAGAGGCTGAATCGTCCAATATGAAAGACTGGATTGGAGATAATACAGCTCTGTCACGCCCGCACTCTACTAAGGATAGTAAAGTCGGGGAAAACGTGACTTGGGAAGGGATTAAAGAAGTCGGGATAGAAATGGGGTAATGGAACGAGGACAAAACGGAACAACAATCTCATAACTGGGTGAATAATTCATTGTACATGATTTGCAAGAAAATGGCTTGAGTCTTATGCTCAATGCATGCAACATAACATGAAAGAAACTCGAGTCTTAGGTTTATTACATAATGATCTCAAACTAGCAGCGGAAGGTTACTTGGATCGCTATAAGCTCTACATGTGTGAAAACACGTAGAACCCCCAAAAGTCAACTAATAAGAGATCGACAAAAAGCCCGAACGTAGCACTCCTCCTTCATCATCACTAAACCTGCACATTTATAAATACGTGCAGGGCTGAGTACAGATTGTACTCAGTAGACACATGCCAAAACCACATACATACAAATATAATTGTCATGCCATTGTAAGTGAAACATAGGGATTTTGTCTCTAAAGAACCTATGTTCAATAAAATCCTTTTGTGAAATCTTAAAGTTTGATCATGATCTAAGTTCTTTAGTAATCTACCATATCTATAACTTCTCCTTCTTCTTTGTGTCGGGAAGGTGGCCACCTTCCACGAACACCTTGACCGGCCAACCCGCTCGATGACTCACGGTCACTTTAACCGGCCAACCCGCTCGATGACTCACGGTTACTTTGTGTACATTAGTCCTAGTAGGATAGTTATCCCACCAGGACCCGAATTCGATTATTTTAACTTAACTGAGCAGATAGGTATCATACGAAAATCATAAACATTTTATGGCAGACAATACTTGAAACATATTTTCAATGCAAAATCTCTTCGAAATAAAATAACATAAATGCATATGAGCACACGTATTTTATTTTGTAGAAGAAAGCCTACCTGAGTCGCCTCCTCTTCTTGAACTCGGACTCTCAATCCCGTATTTAACCTTTAATTAGATTACGGGGTGAGATATTCGAATTGACTATACATACTAATTTATATTTTTAAAGGAAATTTTATCATTATTATTTCAAGAATAAATCTCGAGTTTTAACTTGACTAATATTCGAGTATTTCAATCTAAAGGTGTCATTAATTTCTTAAATCAAGCTTATATTCTCATTCTTCTACCCAAGTAAATAATTAGTGGGTAATAAAATAATTGAATTCTAATCGAATATTTTGATTTTTAAGTCAAAATATTTAAATAAATTATTGTAAGTTAATACACTTTAAGTATGGTTTATAATTTAATCACTACTATGATTAAATTCTAGTTAAATAAATAATCTCTTCAAGGTTATTAATACTATTTCTACACTTGGATATAGTCCAAATTAATTAGATCTTGATCCAATTAAATTAATAGCTATTAGCCCAACTAAATAAAATTCAACCCATTAATATTAAGAATCTAGCCCATAAGATTAATAGATTTTCGGCCCAAGAATAATTGTTATATTGTATTCCCAGCCCATTTGTATCTTACACCTCCTAGCCCATTTGATCTAAATAATTCAGGCCCGATAAAATAAATTTGAGGTCCAATAATTAGTCTAACTTCAACCCAAATTTCCTCTTTACTTAGAGCCCAACCATTCGGCCCATTAGGAAAAATAGCTCTGCCCAAAACCCGGCCCAGATTCTAGATGATTCCACCTACTCTACCCTAATTCATCCTCACTCATGTTTTCTTCCCAACCAAAGACAGATTCTCTCTCTCGGTTCCCTCTATCTTCTCTCTCCAGTTCCTATCTCCCTTCTCCATCGAGACTTCTGCCTTCCTCATCGCTCCGCCATCGTCCTGCCTCGCCGTCGTTTTTCCCTTCCTCTTCCTGGTAAGCTTCTACTTTTCTCTCTTACTTCCCTTCTTTTTCTTTCTTTCTAATCTCATCTTTCTCTCTGGCTCTCTAATTATCTCTCTGTATTCGGTCTTTGCCCAGGTAAAACTCTCCTTGTCGTTCTTCTCTCCCGGAGGCTGGAAGCATGAACCCTCGTAGTCTCTCGCCGCCGCCCCAGCCTAGACCCAGGTAAATTCTTTTCATCCTCTCATTCTACATCGCTTTCTCTGCAATCTCTCAAACTCTGTCTCACTGTACTCACTCTAGCCTCTCTTCTTCCGGCAGTGGGGACAAGGGCGTTGCCTGCCCCCGTCGTGCATCCGACGGAAGCAGCCCTCGGAGCCCTACGGCGCCGCCTCTGTTTCAGGTGAACTCCCTCCCTTATCTCCCTCATTTCTCCTCTCTACTTTCACTCGAGTAGCACCTTCGATTCTCCCCCCCTTTTTTTTCTCATTCTAAATTTTCCAGTTTGCATGTCCCTATTTCTATGGATTTTGATTAATTGTTGGTTTGGATCAAGGTTCCTATTTTTCTTTTATTGTTCTTCTTTCACTATCACTGAACACTTGTCTTCTTGGAAATATGTCTGAGGAAATGGCTCAATTTAGATGGGGGTGTCCGTGGTTTCTGCTTGGGAAGGGCTCCTAGTTTGAACTTTGGTTAGGGTGAGTTGAGGTAAATGTTTTGGTGTAAAATAGTTTTTTTCTTGCTTATGAATGTTCCTTTTGGATTTTATTTATTTTTTTTGGGTTTAAATTGTGTTCTTAATCTCTGGAGTTTCGACTAAGTACGGTCAATAATCTTCTCTCGTTTATTTTTTTTCTTTTCGAATTGTTCTATGCTTACTTAATTAAAGGGTACTGTGTTATATTCCCTGAGTTTATGTAATGAGGATTTTAAGTTCAAACTTTTGCTTGAGATTTTATTAGAACATGTTCACCACATTCTGATTTCTAAGTCTCAAGTTAGATAATTAGATTTAGAAACTGAATTCTATACAAAGTTTAATTCTAAGTTCACAGTTCTGCAATTGTTAAAGCACTGAACTTTATAGTTCTATCTTTGTTGTTATTTCCGTAAGTTTTAAATAAATGATTCGGAACTAGGATTTGCTATTTCTCTAGAATATGTGTGGATCTATATTTTCTTTTAAGGATTCTTATCTAGCTAAAATCTTAGGTTGACAGAAACTATTCTGTCTTTTAAAATTTGGGAATAATTGCATGCACTGATGTCCTAAGTTTGGTTTAAAGAAAGGTCTAAGTGATAAGCTTCATGTTCGTGCTTTCTTGTTCCTACTTCTAGCTTATGTAAGGATCCAAATTTTAGTAGTTCTTTTCTGAGTGATTCCTTATTGCTAAGTATTTGATGAATCAGTATTTAAAGAGTGCTAAAAATACTTCTTCATACCTTAAGAACTCTTACACTTATGAAATTATCAAAGCTTGGGCAGAATCTCCTTCGGTTCCACTCCAATTTGCTAAGTATTTATTCGTTGAACTTTGTGTGTGGAGTGTGATTGCAAAAGTCTAGAGGTTTAGGAAGCTTGTTGTTATTTATAGAGGTCTCATTGTGGAGGTTTAGAGTTGGGGGTTGACCTCGGCTGGTACTCTTTTCCTAGCTCTCTTTCTGATCTTTTCTTTGGCTTATATTGCAGGCCATATCTTGGGAGAAGAGACTGAATTACAGCATAAAAGAGAGAGGTAGTTGCATCGAGGAGCAGGTCAGTCCTTCTCTTCTCTCATGTCCTTCCTATAGCTTTGTTTCTTTCTCTTTTACACTAATAGGTTTTATTTTCCTTTTTGCATTCATTATTTCCTTTTGTTCCATTGTACTTTAAGGAGATTCTCTTTTTCTTTACTGCAACATTTATCCCAGGCATAGGCAGATTTGCATAGCTTCCCATCTTATTTCCTAACACTATTTCTTGTCTCTTATTACAGGTGTTCGGATGGGGTTTTGGGAAAGAGCAGGAGCTGTCCTTTCCCTACATCTAGGCTGCAGAGTTCTTCTCTCCATTCTTCACAGCTCAGCACCACCTCTGCCCTTATTTTCCTATTTCTCACTTGTTTTGCTATAGAAGTAGAATCTGACTTTTGCTGCACTTGTTGAAATTTCGATTTATCCCAAATCTTCTACAGAATCCTTGTAGTACTTTATCCTTAACATGTCTGCAGCTTTCTTTTCTTATGTTTATACAAAATTTGTATAGTCCTAAAGCTAATGTGGCAGTTTTTTGGGACGTCCTATTAGAGTACAGCAAGTCTGTACTATCACTTTCAATTAATTTACCCATATCCCTTATAAATTTCTACTAATTAAGGTGTTTGATTCTACTAACACCATAATCACTATTAATAAATATCTTAATTTTATAAACTTCTATTAAGGCTCTCATTGACTATTCTAATTTGCTATATCTAATCTTATTAAATAGTATTTACCTCTCTTAATGGTGACTTTTCCGAAAATCATAATTCCATTCATGATTTCCTTCAATCGCCACTATTGAATATCATTAATCACTATAAATGATTCTATCTAAGGTCATTCTAATATATTTACAAATTCTATCATGGCTTTATATCTATATAAGGTCATTAGTTCTTGTTCATAGGAAGTCGCTAATACAACATGCTATTCTCATTACACATAAATTTTGGTCTCGGAAATTGAATACGGGTTCATAACATTCAAGAAATTTGCTAATTTAATTGGGAGTAAAAAGACGGGGCATTACAAGCTCGTCTCGTAGGAACGGTAATCCAGAATCCTCGAGAGGCCGAATTTTCCAACAAGAACCGTCGATCAAAGGCGGAGGTTAGTGAGCCTAGCTTGCCAAAATGAGTCACTCACCTAGCTCACCAAGTGTGGTCGGCATTCGCTCGAACACTACACAAGGGGCCGAGGAGTTGAGCGTCCAAGAGGGGCCGACTACTTCTAAGCTCTCATATGCACGTGTATGCATGTAATGTGCAATGATGATATGATAACATGAACTTTTATTAATAATGGCCGATGAGGCCTTCGTGGAATGACGAAATGATCTTAGAGTTTAAACATATATATTATCAAACACATATACGTGGATGATAATTATTTCATAAATATCATAACATACGTGAGCATGGCAGCGGAAATTCCTATGTATAGAACGGTAAACCGTTCTCATGATGAAGCAATCGTCGTCCCAATAACAACATTCCTCAGCCACACACATCATGCTGCTTCCTTAGCCTGTGAAAAATTTTGTAAAACGTGGGGTGGGTACTAGTGCACTCAGTTGGGTTTTTCGTAAAACGAAAAACATAGTCTCTGTTCAGTATACTTACCTTAGAAGGTTTTAAAACAAAAATAACTTCTAAGTAAGCAAAACATTTGTGCATAAATTAAACATGACCCGACATGACGTTACTCTTATATAGGTTATGTCCCGGGCCTTTTACCACTGACGGATCATAAACATTCAGTCAAATAGGGCTCGGCGAACCATACACCCTAACATAGCATGAGTCAAAACCCGATGGTGATCAACCCACCGCAGTAGAGACTAAGTGATCACAGTCCTTAAATCGACGTGTTAGGCCGAATAAGAACCCCCGGCGGTCGATAAGAGCATTAAATAGTCGATACCTTCGTGAAAACATTTTAACATAGATCCATGCATTTTTCATTTAAACAAAAGAGCTTAATAACTCAAAATACGTATATATCCCTAACCTTTCACCGATGATATTCCTCGATTACGGGAAAACCGTAAATCCTTATGAGCTGAAATTTCAGTGCTAAGTACCTGTTAGTCATAGGGAATATATTTTGACTTTAATTTCTAAAAAAGAACTATAGATAAGTAGTACTAAATTTTTAGGCTTAATAGTATTCTTTTTATCATGTAATAAATTAATTTGGCAGCAATCGTACTTTCAAATGACTTTGGCCAAGAAGGCAAAAATACTCCGGACATTATTCCCTATAGGAATATGTATAAATATTTTTAAAATATGCAACTTTACCTCGAAGCTTAATCGAGAAGATTCGTAGTCTTTTTCAAATCTATGAAAATTGGACCGATGAAAATTAATGAAATCTCTTTCAGAAAATCCTATATTTTTTTCTCTACATGCACTATAAATTTTATTGAAAAATGATTGACCATGAATATTTTTCCTTTAGAAAAACATGAAAATAATGCAATAAATCATGATATGATGATCTTAACCGGGATCCAAATCTAAAATTTAATCCGACAGAGTAATGGATCTTATGGTCAAAAACTCAAAATCTTAAGGAACCTTAGTCGTTCGATTGACCAAATGTACAAAGAAAATGACGGTATCGGAGCGATGGCGGCGGTGACTCGACGGCAGCTGAGCCACCTTTGTCAAGCTCCATGCCTACCTTCGACCTTACCCTGACGTACCTTGACTTGAACCGATCCTCGATTCTCAAACTCGCAGAACCTCGATACCCGAAAATGATAGAAAAAGAAGAGTGAGGGAGGAAGAAGGACAGGAGAGCAGATGCTCCTGATTTGAGCGAGGAAGCTCTCGATCGAGCACCCATATATATATAGGTAAGTTTTTGAATTTTTTATTATTTTTATTATATTATATTATTATTATATTATTATTAATGCTTTAACCTTAAAACGTCGTAACTTCTGCACACGACTTCCTTTTCGGGAAAACCTAACGTCAACATCTCACTTTCTTCATACTCTACACAATGACTATAATATTAATATAGTTTCGGTCATGCATGAAAAAACTATTTTTTTTAACGACGTGCTTAAACTTTAAAAATTCGTAGCGGTTGCATACAAACTCCTTTTTGGGTAACCCTAGTGCCAATAATTTTATTTTCAAAACTCTACGCAAGGAGTATAATATGTATATACTTTCGACTTATGCATGAAAAGTTCATTTAAATAAACCTTTTAAAAAGTTTTGCCGGTCTGCCAAATTAACATGGTAGGTCCTAACAGGCTCTAGGTTTAACCTAAAATTCTTATTTCATCATACCTAGGTCCCTTAATAGTTACAACACTTAAAAATATAATTTAGAAATTAGCGGGATATTACAGTTATCATGTTGGTCGTGTTATTACACGAATATAACCAAAACTCTTCGTGATCGTGGAATTTATTTAGTATGTTATCATCTTAATCGTGTAATTACACGAACATAACAAAAAATTATCGTACTCATGTAATTCGTGCAATTAGGGACAATAACGATAACAATGGTTGTGATGGCTGCGGCGGCGACGACGACAACGGTGATTTTCTGAATTTACTATAAAATTGGATGAGACATATAGTTTTGGCAAATAAATATGAATGTTTTTTAAAATAGTTTAATTATGATCATTAAGGTCAATTTAGTAAATTTATTGAAAAAGTGGCTATAATTGACATGTTTTATTCTACGTGGCTATTATTTAATAATTTTTCTGAAGAATGACTACTTTAATATATTAACCCAAAAAAAAATATTATGCAAAGTTTTCCGTTAGTAAAAAATTTTGACAAAAGATGTAGTTTATTTTATTTTTGGATCAGAGTGTTTCAAGTTTCAACATGAATTTTATTTAGATCTAATTACTAGTTTTTAAATGTCAAAATCTTAATAATAACTTTCTTCTTATTAGTATTAGTGTCAAGACGATATTGTTTTAATGTAACTCATTTTTACTAATTTTAATGTTATTTCAAGATAGATAACGGTGTTATTAACCGAAAAAACAATTATAATGTAATTAGGAAAATTTTCATAGTTTACTCAATAATTTGATAGTATTTCCTTTGGATTGTAATACTATATTAGAAATTTCATAACTTAATAATAGAGGGTTAATGTTTAAAACAAGGGGAAATGATTTTAAAATCAGACAGATTTAGAATTAGACATGATTAGAGAAGGGCAAAAAATAAAATCCTAGGCAGAGCGGCGGCGGCAGCACAGAGAACGGTGGCGGCGGCGGCAGAAAATCAGAAAGGCAGAAAAGAATTTTCGGGGCACTGCCCCGAACCCCGCGAACTCAGCGCAACTAGGGTAACGAATGATTCGTAACCCCTCTGATACCATGTAGAATAGTAAAATATAGAGACATATTCGAGAATAGAATAGTAGAATGTTATTCGGTATGTATATTATACAAGAGAACCTACATCTATTTATAGGGAAAACTAGAAAACTAGGGTTACTCAATATAAGGAAAACAAGGGTAACAGAATATAAGAAAAATAATAATAATACTAAAATATTCTAATGCTATAACAATAACAAATCAAATGTACTCAATTGCTTGGGGTGTATGTACAATGGAGAATCAGGAAAATTGGAAGTCGTTCTTGGAGATATTGATTGAAGACCCTGGGCTTTTAGATGGATTGGGAACAACATTTATATATGATCAACAAAAGGTATAATTACTTGAATTCTTTATTTCAATTGTTATGTTACATGGACTTATGAATGTTGTATCTCTTAATTTGTTACAGAGACTTATCAATGTTGTGCATGAATTGGCACCACAAGCAAAGCACATAAACTGTGCACAACATATGTATTGTAATTGGAAAAAGAACCACAAAAATACCATATTTAAAAATTGTTTATGGAAAGTATGTAGAAGTACATACGTAGCTGAATACACTGAAGCACTGGAAGAATTGGAACAAGTAGATGCTGCAGCCTATGAGGAATTATTGGAGAGGGACCCCTCCAAATTCTGTAAGGCTTTTGTGAATCCCATGGCAGTTTGTGATATGATTTTGAACAACATTTGTGTGCCATTTAATGGATACATAATTCATGCTAGAGAAAAGCATTTGCTTTATATGTTATAAGAGATAATGTCATCCCTTATGAAGAGATGATATAGGAAGATGAATGAGATAATGAAGTGTACTGATAGAATCTCTCCATATGTCAGAGTTAAGTTGGAGAAGATTAAGTATGCTAGTAGGCATTGTATGGTGCGTCCATCTATAGAGAATGAATTCGAGGTAGTGAAACATGATGATTAGTTCATTGTTAACATGATATGTATGTCATGTACTTGTAGAGAGTGAGATATAACGGGAATTCCTTGTGTGCATACTTGTGGTGTTATTTCTTATATGAATGAAGATGTTGATAAGTATGTGCATGAGTGTTTTTCTGTTGAGTACAAAATAGCATATGGATTCGGGCTTCCACCATTGAATGGTGAGAAAATGTGGCCAAGAGGTGAAGGCTATCCAGTGCAGTCACCTCATATCACCAAGATGCCTGGTAGGCTGAAGAAGAAAGAGAGGCCAGGACGAGACAGCTACAAAGAATCCAAACAAACTATGAAAAGTTAGTGTACGAATGACGTGCCAACGATGCTTACAACCTGGTCAAAACATCAGAAAGTGCAGAAATGAAGCAAATGAGAAACCACCGAAAGAGAAGGTTAATTTTTCAACTAATCACTTTAAACTATGTCTATAGATTATGTTTCAAATAATCACTTTAAACTACTGAAATGACAGGGAGAATGAGGTAGGCCTCGCAAGAACGAAGCACCTAATCCTATGTCACATCCACCTTCAAAAGAGAGAAATGTAGAAAGGCTGCAACGTGGTATGAAGCCAAGAGGAAGACCTCGCAAGAACCAAGCAACAACTGCTGTTGCAAGCTCTGTTGCAGAAGCTTCCACCACAACAACAAGGTCTAGTGGCATGGACGTGTTAGATTATGAAAATGTTTACATGAGACCGTCAACTCAGAGAGGGTTAACATTTGTTATTCCAAGAAGGACAAGACCAAATGATGCTTCAACCTCAGACATAACACAAGAAGATGTGGGAACTCAAGAGAGTAGAAACTGACAGTCTTAGTTCCTATTGATTTCCATCTTTTTTTGAAGCATAAACTGACAGTCTTAGTTCCTTTTGTATGAAGTAAAATTGTAATGTCAGTTTTTGCTACTTCTTTTGTTCATCAACTAAGTACATTGGATGAAATTTGATCTGTTAATATGAAGTACTTATTTTGTTCACAACCATTATTTTATTCATCAACTAAGTACTTTCTTTCCTTGAATACACAACCATTACACTAGTAATGAAGCATCAATAACAATTCAACAGATTATATATTCATTAAGCATCAACAAAGAGGTTACAACAGAACATTACACTAGAGTAAATCTAAAGTGGAATTGGAAACACTCAACACCTTACATATGCATTAAGCATCAAAAAGAGGTTCTAAACTTGGATACATCAACATTTCTTCCAACTATTACACTAGTGAAAATCTATAGTACTAGGTTCACCACTAATAATTCATAAACATCACCATCACAACAATGACAAGAACAATTATATAGCTTTGAAGACTCTGACCCTTTCACTTAAATCCTTGATAACTAGTTCTAATTCCTTCACTTCAACACATAATTCTTCAAAATCCTTTCTTACAGCTTCATATTCATCACTCTACACTCTTAGTCTCTCATAATAAACATTCTTCATCATTTGTTTGCATTTAAGTTATTCTTTAAAATTATCCCTTTCAAGCTTTAACCTCTCAAACCCAGTACGCTAGCTAAAAGTCAGATCATCTTCAAACCATTTGAAGAACCCACAATTATCATACTGAATTGGAAGATGCAGTAATAGTAGAGTTTCCCAAGTGTTTTTGCTGAATTGGAAGATGAAAACTCAGCTTTAAATCCATGTTGGCATATGTAACCCAGATTTCTTCCTCGAGAATTCTTTGACGAAGCAGCTCTCAACGAACCCGGTATATTATGTGAAGATTCAGACATATTTTTCGTGTTTACGCTTTCTTCAGTCATCAAACCCCTTAATCGATCGAATCTCAGTGCTAATGAACCCTTTCCCCAATTTTGCTTCGTATGAACCCTAATTTTTGTGCATCAATTGATTCTCAGACCTTGAGTCTTCTTTATACTTGAGACACACCAAACGATGTCGTTTTTCCTATCCTACGTGGTAAGTTCGAAGTCCACATCAGATAGATTTTGTCATGTCAGAGTAGATTTTAGCTTAAAGTCAACGAAATGTCAAAAATTGAGTAAGTGATATAGTTCGTATATTTATAGCAATGTTTCATAGTTCGTGTTAAAATTAATAAAACATTGAAAGTTCTTGTATTTTAAAATCACTTCCCCTTAAAATAATATATTTCGAGTTCTGAGTACTCCATAATTATATAGTGCAATTTTATAATTTAAATACAATATAATCCAAATTTTAAAAGTAATTAAAAAATGATAATCTATACATTTTACATAATGCCACAACATATAAATAATTATAATTTTTTTTTAATTTTGTATTAAGTAATATTAAAATATATCAAATCAATAAAAACTATTCAAAAAAGCGGGAAATCAATATACTTTTTATTAAAAATTTATTATACACACGCACACACTTATTGTCCAATCGTAAAAATGAGCTTCAAACTTGTGAGGATGAATTGCTATCAGCTTCCTTTTGAGTGCACTTAGCCTATTTTCATAATATTACTATCTTCACATTTACGGACCACTTTCTTGGATTCTCATACTTGACAATTCAGAATGAAGAGGCCAACAGTGTAACCTTAAGGAGCAACCTTTATAGTCAAACCATCAAACATCAATATAGGATCCTAATTTCATTTAAAAAAGAAACTCATGATCCAAATTTACAATTTCTTTTTATTTTGAAAAATGCTTCTAATATACATTACAACATACATGCATTTATTAAGGTTAAAGCAGCCAAGCACGTCTATAAAGGAAAAACTATTACTTAACAAATACAAATATGAGTTAACAGTGGTTTCTGGAGGAAGATGAAGAGTGTGAACGGAAGTATGAGTGGTGTGAAAGGAAGTTATAACATAAAGATATGAAAAGAAGTGCAATCGAAATGCAAGGTCTATACGGACTCGCCAAAAGATTAACTACTTGATTTCCTTCCCTGTAAACAGTAGGATCATAAGAGTCCAACATATATGAAGATTATTACTACAATAATGCAAGAAAACAAGATTTCAATAGAATCCCTCTAAACACCTAACTTATGAAACTCATAAAGAAGATATATAAGTATATTCCAACAACCAAATGAAAACTTCAAGTTCAAGAAACTTACAAATAAACACCCAATCGAACTTCAACATGCCTCCAACATCATTTATCTGAAAGTCGATAATATGCAATGAGCAGACAAGCAAGTAAACTTGGTGTTGGAAATTATGCAACTTTCTTTGAGTGACAAAACCGTGACTGCATATGGCCAAATGTGATTTAACTTGATTTCAAATCACGGCAGATCAATGATTTGTGATTCCTTAATCCTAAGCGAGCTCCATGCAGAAATTACCACAATTCCCACGAGTTGAGCTTGAAATAAATTTCACAGGTAAACAATTCTAGATAGTTAATCGGATTACCAACACTTCCACATAGAAAGGTTGGGATTATAAATTAGATGATTATTACTTATAAGCAAAGTATAAAATACCTTCATAAGAGCTTGGATAATAGCACGAGCCAAAGTAGACCTACGATATGCACACACTCTCGCCATTCGCTAAAAATATAAATGAAAGAATTATAAATAAATGTTAAAAAGAGTGAATGCGAAAGTACCTTGAGGGAGCAAACCATAACCGCATCTAGATATAATAAGCATAGAAGTCATCAATACAGAGGCTGTAACAGAGTGGTACGGCTGCATCGAATCAAAGCACGCACTCAATTCAACAGGGGACCTAATACGCTACGTATTAAAGTCACGTTATAGAGAACGTGAAACTCCAACTCCAGCGATCACGCAAGAAGGTTCTACAAATATGTTTTCTGATAAAGTTCTTCCAAAAGAAGGCAACCCTCGTTTTTAAAGACGAGTTGAATTACATCAGCAAAAACTACACTATGGGCCTTAAACATCAGCCCATGCAAAAAGGAAATAACATGAGGCCCAACCTATTTACATAAATAACTTACTACGGAAAGAAAGCTAACTATCACAATTCAACCATATCGTTGAGGCTTGTTGGGAACCCCATGAAGTTATATTTGTTTTGATGATGTTTCTCGAAACTACACTTTGATATTTTGTATACTAAAAACCAGGCTATCATTGTTATCTATTAAGGTTATCTTAAATTGTAATAGAAGCAGATCGTTTCTGCAATTTAAATAACGATCTATCTTATTCTAATAAGATATCCTGGACACAATGATTGTTGTATAATAAGTTTTTCCTCTATGTAAGGCAGTTGGCTCCTAATGTGGAGAGCAGATCGTTTTCATATATTAAATAACGATCTGCTTCACATAGTAGCAGCTCGCTGTCATTTATACTAGTTTTGGTTTCGACTTCTAGTTCATCTATCAACAGATCACAAATGTAAAAGTGGTTTGAAGTTTCAAACATACTTATATCGATCTGGTTCTCTAAACTATAATTAGATATAGGAAACAAAATGTACTTGTAGTTACAAGTAGTTGAGTAGCTCGTTCTAAAGTTCAGCCCACTGCTCAATACCTACAACAGATCGTTTCAAGTCATTACTTGAGGATAAGCAGCTCGTTTCACTTCATCAACCCTCTGTCATCACAAGCAGCAGATCGTTTGTGTCAAAAACGATCTGGTCATCATCTCTACTTTATATACAACAGATCGATTCTGTTTCAAAACGATCTGGTCATTATACAAGATGGAGGTACAGCATGATGGAAGTACAACACGAAGAACAGCTAACTGTCATTACATTAAGATCAAGCTGCTCCTCACAATAACTAAGGTGGACTGCCGACATACCTAAATTTGTCACAAGTCAACCACTCTGTGTATTGTCACATCAACAGCATACTTTAAGGAATGAAGTACGAGAATATCAAAATTCCAGTACGATGAATCATTCCCAGTATGGCAATACACTGAGAAATCGCGTGAAAGGTGGAAGCTACTCTCATTGGGCAGCACGTGTCTCAACATCTCTGGCATGCATTTAATGCAGCCATTAATGCAATGAGGAAAGGACGTCTTCGTCTCCAACGGATAGTTTCTTCAAAGAGGCTATAAATACCACCCTCACCTCCAGAAAGAGACACGAGAATTCAAGCTATTATCCTGCTATTACTCTGCTAAAATCTTCAAGCTCTCAACGTTCAAAACACTTCCAACCATCAAGAATTCTCATTAATCTTTACAGTTTTTGAAGATTTACTTTCTGGAAAAACTATTTCTACAAAACCCCAAGTTAGGATCTAGATTTGATCTGGTTGTATTCTAAGGTTGTAGTTTTCATTCTTAGAAGATTTGTAATCACAAGAAGTTATCTAGATTTGATAATTCTTGTGGCTCGTACTCAATGAGTAAAAAGAAAGGAGAAAGCTAGTAAAGTTTTCGATCTAGATTTGATCGAGCCATGGACGTAGGGACATTTTATCCCGAACCACGTTAACTGTTTGTGTTCTTTATTTCTTATTTACTTCATCGTCATCTTCTTCATACTCTTACATTTAAATCTTGGTTGATAATTTCTTCAAGAAGGAAAACGTTTTTCACATTAAAAAGAGCATTAACCACCATATTCCGCACACAACCTTAATCATGTTTTAATATGTATTCATTATCCTTGATTATTGTTTTTCACACATAAGGTCTTATTTGAGTAAGATTAAATCTTCCTGACAAGAAGATTTGTTTTACTACCCTAAGCTATCTTATTTATTAAGTGTGCTTAAATCTTATACCTAAGCTTTAAACAAGAAAACCCTAAAAGTTTGAATTGGTGTATTCCCCCCTCCCCCCGTACACCAATCTAGCTCTTTTGGGACCAACAAGTGGTATCAGAGCGATGGTCCACTTTGACCATTATTTCTATTTCACAAGAGATTATCTCTGTGTGGTCATCTTGGATAGATCTTGAAAATGTTTTCACAACATATTGCACTTGCATTTATCTAACCATCCACTTTGAAGTTATGGAAGGACAGATGATACGTGCCTCTGAGGATTTCTCCATTGCTGGGTATGATGACTGGAGCTTCAGAATCGAGATGTTCTTACGTGCACAACACATCAAAATGTGGAAGGTCATTACTGATGGACCCATCAAAATAATGAACAAGGGAAGTGCTGAGATAAAAGATGGAACTGGTCCAACTCCATCACTGGTCATAGTTGAAAAGGAGAAGACTATTGACGAATATACTGCAGAAGAAAGAAAAGAAGCTGGACTCGATGACTTTGCCAAATGACTAATTTCAAGTACGGTAAGAGGCATATACTTGGCCAAAATCAGACATCTTCAAACAACCAAGGAGATGTGGGATGTACTCAAGGAGATTAGCCTTGGATCAGACATCATCCAAGAAAACAAGTTGTCTATCGCTTGTAATAAATTTGAAGAATTCAAGATGAAGTCTGGAGAAACAATAGCCCAAATGAAGAACCGGTTCACCGAAGTTCTGATTGAGATAGCCATGATCGACAAAAACAAGTATTCTCAACGAGAGAAAAACTTGAAAGTGATCCGAGCTCTACCGGCTACTTGGGAAATTTACTCAGCCATGCATCCCATGATGCCAGAGTTTAACTCTCTTACCACTGACTCTTTATTTGATTTGCTTACTGGAAATGAGTACGAGATTAATCGTATTCATGGCTTATCTAATTCATCCTCTAGCAAACCATCTTCTGCAGGAAACCATGATAAAGAAACAGCCTTCAAAGCAAAGACGAAAAGCAAACAAGCTGCAAAACTAACTCCAACTATTATTGTCAAGGAATCATCAAGTTCTGATGATGAAAACTATCCTTCGAAGAACTACTTCGAAGAATACTCTCTCATGGCTCAAAGATTCCAAAGAATGGAGGTAAGAGCCAACAGATACAAAAGGCTCTACAAAGAAAACAACAACAAAAAATTCAAAGGGAAAGATCGATCTGGCGATCAACCTACTCTAAGGAACGAGGTAAAATCAACTCCATATGTTAAAGCTGACCTCTCCGAATATTCTTGCTTTAAGTGTGGCAGGAAGGGACATTTCAAAAAAGATTGTCCAGACATATCAAAAGCAGAGAGAGATGAGCTTCGTGCCAAAAGAGATAAGAAGCTAAATGAGCAAAGAAAAGCGATGTTGGCCGAAGAACAATCATCTCCAAGTCACTTATCAGACAGCTCATCCGAAAATGATGAAGCCTTCACAGCTGATGAAGATGAAGAAGAATGGGATGAGTGTCTAATGGGCCATGACAATGGACTCGACAGTCAAAAGGTAAACTGTCAAAATTCTATTTCTTCTAATCAATCTATATGTAATTCTGGTGATGAAGAAGAAGGTGAAGACGATATGTCCATCGAAAATTTTACCAAACTCATGGAAGATCATGCAAGACTGAACAAGATGTTCAAACATGCAATAAAAGAAAATGGAAGAATGGCTAACACCATTCAAGAAATGAAGGAAATCAGCAGCTCGTTCAATGATTGGAAAAATGCTCTATTTAAGCAACTCAAAAGCAAGAGCGAAGAAAATTACACATTGAATGCCAAAATATCTGATCTCATTGATCTAGAAGCTTCTGCTCAACGTAAGGTCGATGATTTGAGTGCCATGATAAATCACTCAATACACAAAAAGGAGGATCGGATTCAACTCATCAACGACATGCAAAGAAGAGCTGCAGACCTTACTGGACTTGGATTTGACGGAGTTGACAAAGGACCACCAAAAGGGAAATTTGTCAAAGAAAAGGGAAAAGATAAGATAGTGAATCTCAACAACAATGCGAAACAGCCACAAGCTATCTTAATCAAGGATCAAGGTCAGCGACAACAAAAATTCACCACACACGGGATTGGATTTCAACAAAGAAAACAACCTACCCAAATAATTAATCAAACTGCTCAAGAGTTCAATCATCAGCGAGCTCCTTAATCGTTCAACCAGAGAAAACCATCTGCTCCCTTCAAACCATCTGCTCTTAAGAAACAAGTTGTGTCTACTCAACCACCTGCTAAGAAGAAAATAGTGTACATTGACTTCAGTGGAAAATAAATTAGACCATCACAAAATGTCACTATTATTAGACAAATTTGAGTTCCAAAAGGAACGGTGTCTACTAACAAAGCACCCTCATTCAGTAGGGTAGCTAAATAATCTTTCCTGCAGGATAGGAGATCGAGTAGAAGAATGCACACAGCTCGGGGTGCGGTATGGATACTCAACAGCGGATGCTCCAAACATATGACTTGCAACAAAGACTTGTTAACCAACTACAAGGAGAGCATTGGACCAAATGTTACTTTTGGAGGAAATTCAAAAGGATACACAAAGGGTTATGGTGACCTTCAAGTTGGTAACACTACTATTCTCAATGTATCATATGTTGAAGGTTTAAATCACAATCTATTCTCAATTAGCCAATTTTGTGCTAATAACAAGAGAGTAGAATTTACAGCTAACAAATGTCTTGTCAAGAACATAGAAGGAGAAGAAATTCTTTTTACAGGAATTTTGCAGGACAGGTTGTATATCGTACAATGGAATGATCAAACTGAAATCTGTCTGGTAACAAAATCAAATACAGAGACCAGCTGGTTATGGCACAAACGTTTGAGCCACCTAAATTTCAAATCAATCAACAAGCTGGTGAAAAACAACCTAGTTGAAGGTCTACCTACCCAAATCTATGACAAAGACCATGTATGTGAAGCTTGCCAAGCAGGAAAACAAACAAGAGCATCATTTCATACAAAGGCAGCTCATTCCACTTCAAGAATTTTGGAACTCCTACACTTGAATCTTTTTGGACCTGTATCTCCATTAAGTGTAAACGGTAGAAAGTATACTCTTGTTGTTATTGATGATTTCTCTAGATTTACTTGGGTTGTTTTTATGTTCAAGAAAAAGGAAACACTAGAGAAACTACCTGATCTTCTCAACAAACTTTCAAATCAAAAAGAGACATCTATCATCACCATTAGATCCGATCGTGGAACTGAATTCATCAATCATATGATCGAAGAATACTGCTCAAAAATGGAAATTCAACATCAAACTTCAGCAGCTCGAACACCACAACAAAATGGGATTGTGGAAAGGCGTAACAGATCACTCAAAGAGGCTGCCCGAACTATGTTAAATGAAATCAATCTTCCAAAGAAGTTCTGGGCAGAAGCAGTCAATACCGCCTGCTACACACAAAATCGATCTGTCATCACGCAACGTCACGGAAAAACTCCTTATGAGCTGTGGAATAACAGAAAGCCTCGAATTTCTTACTTTAAATCATTTGGCTGTAAATGTTACATTCACAACAATGAGAAAACTCAGTTAAAAATATTTGATAGCAAAAGTGATCAAGGAATATTTTTAGGATATTCCGAAATCAGTAAAGCTTATAGAGTTTTTAATAAGAGAACTCTTGTTGTGGAAGTAACCCAACATGTTGTCTTTGATGAATCTAATTTTGAAGTTTCAGGATTAGATAGCTCCTCTTCTTCAAAAGATGATCTCTCTCACTCAACATTGAGAAACTCCACAGATAGACTCATCGATGACATTCTCTTATGGAATCCACGAAAAGATGAAGATGAAGAAGAAACAAACAATCAACCAGCTGTAGAAAAACCATAGCAAGGGGGAACAGATGAACAACTATCTCATCCAGGGGGAACAGATGAAGGGGGAACCTCACATGAATGTTCTCAACCATCTGTTGATGAACAAAATACTCAATTTGCCACTTCATCAACTCAACAACCATCTGTTCAAAATTTGGTAAATGAAGTATCAAGAACTAATTTAAATACTAATGATCTCTTTAATGTGTCTACCACAGATCATCCCGAATTTGAGAATCCACCCAATGAAATGGAAATCGAAGTATCTGAGGATGAAATGAAAAGGCGAAGAAAATGGGTAGATAGTCATCCATCTGATCTCATTGTTGGGAACCTGACGGATAGAGTCAAAACGAGACGCATGCATGGAGAAAGTGCATTACTAAGCTGCTATCTTGCTCACACCGAACCTAAAGACATCGAAGAAGCCTTGCAAAGTGCAGATTGGATCAATGCCATGCAAGAAGAATTAAATGAATTTAAAAGAAATGATGTATGGTACTTGGTGGATTGACCTAGACATCAAGGTGTTATTGGAGTCAAATGGATATTCAAGAATAAAAGAGATGAAACAGGTGAAGTGGTAAGAAACAAAGCAAGACTAGTCGCCAAGGGATATTGTCAGCAAGAAGGAATTGATTTTGATGAAACCTTCGCACCGGTGGCACGACTAGAAGCTATCAGATTGTTTCTTGCTTATGCGGCTTTCCAGCGTTTCAAAGTATTTCAAATGGACGTAAAGAGCGCATTTCTAAATGAAATTTTAGAAGAAGAAGTCTATTTGGAACAACTACCTGGGTTTGAAGTTGAAGATGAAAACAAGGTGTACAGATTAGCTAAAGCAGTGTATGGACTAAAACAAGCTCCTCGAGCTTGGTATGAAACACTGTCCATATTCTTACTTCAATCGGGATTCAAACGAGGATCAGTAGACAAGACGTTATTCACCATCAAAGTCCAAGACTATATCCTTTTAGTTCAAATTTATGTTGATGATATTATTTTTGGATCCAAATCTGAATTCCTTTGTAACAAATTTAGCAAGCTAATGCAGGACAAGTACAAAATGTCAATGATGGGAGAAATGAACTTCTTCCTAGGCTTGCAAGTCAAACAATCTGCTGATGGGATCCTAATCAATCAATCCAAATACATCAACGATCTCATCACAAAATTTGGTGTTAAAGATTGCAAACCAGTAAAAATCCCAATGCAAACTAATGGACAGATTGGTCCTGATGTACTTGGGAAGGCAACAGATATTAAACAGTATCGTGGTATTATCGGATCACTTTTATATCTAACTGCAAGTCGACCTGATATTACTTTTGCGGTTGGTGTTTGTGCTAGGTATCAAGCTAGTCCAAGGGAATCCCACTTGGAAGCAGCCAAAAGAATATTGCGTTATCTCAAAAGGAACCATTGAAATAGGTTTATGGTATCCTTGTGATGATAATTTTGAATTAACTGGTTACTCTGATTCTGATTATGCAGGTTGCAAGCTTGATAGAAAATCCACATCTGGGACTTGTCAATATCTTGGAAGTAAGCTCATCTCGTGGTTTTCTAAAAAGCAAACTTCGGTTGCAACCTCAACAACAGAAGCAGAGTACATGGCTGCAGGGAGTTGCACAACACAAATCTTGTGGATCAAACAACAACTAAAAGATTATGAAGTCTACATGGATGGTGTGCCAATATTTTGTGATAGCTCTAGCGCAATTGCCATCACTCAAAATCCTGTTCTACACACTCGCTGCAAACATGTGGATGTTCGTCATCACTTTATTCGTGATCATGTTGAAAAGAAGAACATCAAGATAGAGAAAATTCATACAGATGTGCAGCGAGCTGATGTTCTCACGAAAGCATTACCAGAAGACAGATTCAAAATACTTTGTGGAAAATTGGGTTTGATAAATTTTATCGAAATTGGTACAAGTGTTGATAACAACTAGCTGGTGGTAAAAAGACAATATGTTATCACATATTTAACTTTAGCTACATATTTTCTAATATTTATGTATTGCTAAACTTTGTGTGAATATTCCAAGTAAAAACAAGATGCTTAATTTTTGAAAATTAGCAGCTAGCTGATGAGTGGATTACAAACAGCAGATCGATAAAAGAAGAAAACGATCTGCTTAGGTGTCAACAACTGCAGCCAACTGTTGGAATCAAGAATAGCAGATCATTCAAAAGAAGAAAACGATCTGCTTCTCTATTTCCAATAGCAAGTCAAAGAAAAACTATTAGCAGCTAGCTGACAAAATCATGGATAGCAGATCGTTCGAAAGATGAAAACGATCTGCTCCTTTACTGGCAATAGCAGACGACAACAGATCGTTCTAAAGAAAACGATCTGCTAACAACAGCAACAAGCTTCATAACGAGAAATTTAGTAGCCTGCTGCCAACATCAAGTAGAGGAGATCGTTCGAGCCTAAAACGATCTGCTAGGGCATTAATCAAGGGGGAATCTAATTCATTTATTTCTCCATCTCTTTGATTATTTATGTCTAATGATTACTAATAAAAACTATTAAATGTTAGGAAATGTCGAACGCCTCAATGTCAGAAAAAGTGAAGGATAAAGAGACGCTCATTTAATGTTGTAGTCCTCGGTTATTGTTTCGAGGCAATGATGTGACTTCTGAGTAGACGAAATTTGATGGCGTATGCACTTCACTTAATTTTGGGCGGCAAATGATTAAAACAATGGAGTAATCTCAACCGTTATTTATTATTACTTTTATAAGAATCAATCTGGTCCGTTCATTATTTGCATATATATATATGATTGTTTGACTGTTCCTCTCACACACTCAAAATTCCCTCTCCTAAAAACCTAAACCGCCATAGTTATGCTCAAGCTCACCTGCAAATCTTCACTTCTTGTTTTTAAACCTAACCTTTTTAAAAATGGCCACTTCTGAAGCTAGTTCTTCATCTTCCCACGCACCTCCGATTACTTTGTCGGAAATGTTGCACGCAATAGAGGCTAAGTTGTCACCAGAGCCTCGCGATATACTATCACATCACGGGTTTCGTACCTTAGATGTATTGTTTAGCAAAATCCAGGCGTGCAAAGGTTAAAATCCACGAAAATATAAACTCGAATTTAATCACTGTACTCATATTTGAATCACCGTTTGTATTGCTCGTTTATCGTAGATACATGTCAACTGATTATGTATGCATTTCAATAAGACTTGCACAATTTGTCCTCTACTAGTTATCTTGATTCTGTGAAAACCTCCATATGATGTGAATCGTTCATTTCCAATGTGTGATTTTCTCGTGCTCCTCAATTGGTCAATTTCATCTCTTATAAAATTACTGCTCTCTGTGTTCTCACATTTACATGTGATCCTGTTTAGGGTTCCACAAGATCATAACCATGGAACCAGATTACTTTCTGCCTCGACAGATTGCACTTCTCTACTGTTCGTGGATGGTGGACGATCGAGATGAGTATACTGTGAAGATACCCATTGGAAAGACGAAGGAGGACAATATCCGCACCACCGTTATTGAAATGATCCTGCAAACCTATCATCTGGCTGATGAAGGTGATCTTGTGATTGAAGAAGTCACCGACGAACACATCCAGAGGACTCTTGATATAATCCTTGCACATCCATTCACATGGACTGGTAAAGCATTCAATAGGGCACTTATGCTACCCAGTTACAGACTACTCCTTGACTACGTCCAAAAAGTGTTTCTTGGACATCAAGGCACCTATGATTCTGTCACCTCAGGAAAACTCAAAGTCATGGCCGCTGTTCTATTAAATCTCAAGGTAAATTGGGCACGATCTCTGCTAAAACTCATAGTGGATGAGGAACAGCAGATCGATATTCGACAAGACGATGATGGTAACTGCACACGGATAAACATCAAACGACCTCTCCGACTCTCCACAAAAATCAGTACCATCATTGCTGGGTTCTGTCAAAGAAATAAATGGCACAAATCTGTGGAATTTAGCAAGGATTGGATTCTACCAAGGACCCGACACCAGATGGAGATGTCCTTGGGGATTGCGTCTCAAATCTTTCTTAAGGTCACCGATGATAAAATGAAGGAAGCACTGATAAGAGTTGGACAATCCAACTTGGAATGGGTGATTCCAACAAAGAAACCAGAGACCGTTGGTGAAGCAGCAGCAGCACAAGCAAAAGAAACAGCAGCTGGTGATCGACCTGCCAAGAGGAAGGCAGCTGGCAACCCCAAACCAGCAGCTGCTGCTAAGAAAGCGAAAAAGCCGAGGGTTTCCAAGGAAGGAAAAACCAAACCAACTGCTCGCAAACTTGTGGATGAACTAGATGCCACTCTTGATCAAATTAAGGATACATCCGTTCAAGAGATAAATGAAACAGAGGTGGAAATCAACGCTCATGAGCAGCTCGCTGTTGATATTGACGAGCGCTTAAAAGGAGCACAATTACTTTTCAAGCAACTACAAGAAAAGGCTACTGAGGCCGTGATCAAATTGATGCCTGGCATCCAGCTTACCCCAGCCACATTTGAACTGGCTCAAAGGTTCCAAACTTACATGGAAATAAGAGACTGCAAATTCTATATTTTGGAGGCTATTTTACTATTATTCTCCATCAGCGAGCTGAAGGCTGAGGAGAACAAACTACAAAAACACTTTGGCTTTCTTGATGTATCGGATGCAAGGCAGTATTTTCGAAGCTATGTGTTGACAAAGATGAAAGAGGAGGCAGCCACTCTTCAAATTGATCTTAGTTCTTACTATGAGAAGGAGCAAGATTTGTACAACTTGGCAGTGGATTTGCAGTCGGGTGACTTTGACGATATATTCAACTTCGAAGAAAAAACCTTTGAGAAAGAAAAACTTGATGACTCTTCCACATCCCAACCCGCTGTCCAAATTCACAAGGAAGAACCATCTGTTGTAATGGACGACGCAGCACATCTTTTGGAACCATCTGCTGCACCAACTGAAGTTCAAGCTGTTGCTGAGCAACTTGAAGAAATATACACACAAGGCATTGCACCAGATGGCTTTAAACAACACAATCTGGAGGACTTACTCTCTGCCAATCTTGGACCCCAAATGTCAGCAGATCAAATCAATGAGCTTATTCATCTTAGGATCAACAATCGATCTGATGCATTGGCGAACTTCATTTTCTCAGCTGCAGAGAGCGCCCTACACACTATTGAACACAATGTCCAGGTTGCTCATTCCAAATTATCAAACGAACTGCATAAAGACTTGGACAATGATCGTGAGGTTTTTGACAAGTACAAGGAAGAGACAAACAGCAAGTTAGTTGTCCTTCAAGAAGAGGCTAAGACTTTCGAGACAAAAATGAATGAAGCTGGAGGAAGGATGGTAGTCGAGGTCAAAAAGCATGTTGAGCAACAATATGAAGAAATGGAGACAACCACGATTCCCAATGTGGTTCAAAAGGAACTAGCAAGATTGCTTAACGACCAGCTACCCAAAGCCCTACAAGAAGCTGATGTAGCCACATGGGATGAAATTTTTAAAATTAACAAGTCCATTACCGACATGAAGGTTGCTCACAGCGAGCTGGCTGTTAATTTTGAATCTCATATCAATGATGCCTCCAAGCAGTTCAATGAAGTAAATGGCAACATTTCAACATTCCTACAATACAAAGAAGACTCCGAAGCAAAGTTCAAAGCACTACATGATGAGATTGCCTCCCTTCGACTCATAATTTCCAAAGAATTTATTGATGATGTCGAAAAGGGGGAAGGAAAGAAAATTGTCAAACCCGCTGCTCCCTCAGCTCAAATCAAAAAGAAACCAGCTGCTGCTTCTAAAAAGAAATTAACTGCAAAACAGATTGCTGAAGCTAAGCAGCTGCAAAAAGAAAACGAAGAAAAACTCAAGAGAGATGAGGCTAAAAAGGAAGCAGATTGTAAAGGGAAGAAAGTTATGTCGGAGGCTGATGAAGAGGAAGAAATATTTCTGGACGGGTACAAAGCGGAGCAGATCGCTGATCCCGAGTTCAGAAAATTATGGAGGGCGGAAAAGCTAAGTCAAGGAAAGACTGGGGCTAAAGATGATAAGGATGAATCCCCGGATGAAGAAGAAGATGAGCCATCAAATCCAATTTTTAAATTCTTTGAAAAATTCCAGTTGACAGAGCCTCAAAGCTTAACATGGATTCATTCTAAGAAGGCTGCGCAATGGAATAAACTGGTCAAGGAGTTTATAATGCAGCATTACTATCTTATGGACCAAGATGTACAAGGAGGTTCTGTGGACGATCTGTTTCGCGAATTCCTCTCCCAGCACAAGAATCAATCGTTCATAGAATATCTCTACAGACAATCTGCCATGACAAACACTCCCCTCACTGTTCTGAAGAAAACAACTCTCCTGTATCCAAGGATTCCTGGAACTACAGAAGTTGACCATACAGCAGTGTTGAATACCATAAATCGATCTGCTCAATTAATGAATTATCCCATTGATTTTAACAACAAAGATTACCGAAGAATCTTTAATGAGATCTACGCAAGTTTTGGAGTGCCATCGGAATTAAGGCAAAGGGAGATGGTGGAAAGAAGGAGAGCGCAGCTGGCTGATCAACAAAGGCGTCGATCTCAATCTGCGGAAAAAGAACAAAGTCATCCACCTCCTCAATCATGAAATCTATTCTGTTGTTTAAGCAGCGAACTGTTATATATGTAATCTGTAAAATCCTGCTTGATCAATAAAGTATGAAAGTCTATTTTTAAAAACAACCTGATGACAATATCTCTTTGTCCAGGCAATGTTTTTATGATTGTCAATTTATTATTATGCTTTCTAACTGCCTTCAATATTAAAACGTCACACTTAAAAAGAAAATATTAGTGTGGTTTCGACATCATCAAAAAAGGAGAAATTGTTGGGAACCCCATGAAGTTATATTTGTTTTGATGATGTTTCTCGAAACTACACTTTGATATTTTGTATACTAAAAACCAGGCTATCATTGTTATCTATTAAGGTTATCTTAAATTGTAATAGAAGCAGATCGTTTCTGCAATTTAAATAACGATCTGTCTTATTCTAATAAGATATCCTGGACACAATGATTGTTGTATAATAAGTTTTTCCTCTATGTAAGGCAGTTGGCTCCTAATGTGGAGAGCAGATCGTTTTCATATATTAAATAACGATTTGCTTCACATAGTAGCAGCTCGCTGTCATTTATACTTGTTTTGGTTTCGACTTCTAGTTCATCTATCAACAGATCACAAATGTAAAAGTGGTTTGAAGTTTCAAACATACTTATATCGATCTGGTTCTCTAAACTATAATTAGATATAGGAAACAAAATGTACTTGTAGTTACAAGTAGTTGAGCAGCTCGTTCTAAAGTTCAGCCCACTGCTCAATACCTACAACAGATCGTTTCAAGTCATTACTTGAGGATAAGCAGCTCGTTTCACTTCATCAACCCTCTGTCATCACAAGCAGCAGATCGTTTGTGTCAAAAATGATCTGGTCATCATCTCTACTTTATATACAACAGATCGATTCTGTTT